>CM045572.1:2136844-2375249 GCA_024721245.1 Mitragyna speciosa
TTTTTGTTTCTTGGAGGTTGTAGTTGTCTGGATTCAAAGAATTTTTTGTCGATCCTGATATATATCTCTTGCAGCTTTAGTATGCGCATTGATACCCCTACTCATGGCAAGATATTCAACGTTGTTTCCCGATAAAAATTTTTCTTATGAGGTAATGGTTTGTTTATGAATCCAGAGTTTTCTTATGGAAGTTTTTTCAGCATCAAGATGTGTGTAAATGTGGTAGCCTACAGACTTTATTTGGCAAAATCTTGCACAATGTTTGATGAGTCTTGTTAATTGCCTACTGTGTTTCCCTATTTTTGTTATGTAATGTTGTCTATCCAAAATTCCTTGACTTTGAAGATGGCCACTATATCTTGGGTGGTGGCCAAGTATGCCCAATAGTCGAATTACATATGTTACTTCTTCTTGTCAAATCAGGTCCAAAAGAGGCTCATAGAATTCATGCTAGCTGCCTTTCACCGGACTCCTGATTTTATTGCACTTTTGAAGGTATTGTCTCAACTGAACAATTATCTGTGGATGTCTTATGAGAAATACATTAAAAAGGGGTTGTTATGGATCTGCAACTGAAAAGTTGATGTGCAAGGGTAAATCCTGGAAGTCTTGAACAGCAAGTAAGGATTTTTGTCCTGGTTTTAACTTTATTTGGGGACAGATGAGCTTTGGTAACCAAAACAAGAAAAAGAAATATAAAGGCTGTGCTGTGACTATAAATTTTGAATTCTGCTCAGGGAGCAGAAAAATCAATGTCTTTTGCCTAGGCCCTAGGGAGCCTTAGTATCTAACAAGAAACAAGTACCCTGGGGGTTCCTGAGGTTCTTTTTCTGCTAGGCTGGTATAATCATTTAGTAATTTTTACTTTGAAATGTGAACTATAATGTTGCATACATCTGGCAAGTTCCAGCCAAGCCTATATGTTAAACCATATTGATCCTTAAATGTTGTTGGAAACTTAAATCGAGCCAGCTCGCTCACTCTTTGCTGTCAGATTTGAGAGTGAATATTCATAGGCAGCAATCTCTTCCCTCCTTGTCTTTTCAATTTTTTGACCTTGCTACAACAGTTTTCGTTACACTTCGAATCCAATCTCAAGCTCAAAATGGAATCAGATGACGTGATAATTATGCCATCTTTTAATCGGAAAAAACCTGTCCAAGTGGGTAATTGACAGTTTCTTCGGGTGGTTGTCAGGGTCTTTATGATTTCTTAAGGAGTATATGGCTGTACATATTTACTTTCATCTATTATATAAAAGACATTTTATTAAGAATAAGAAAATGTCTTTACTTGGTCGGCATGCACCTCAAAGACTATGCTAAAAATGGGTTAAAGGTCTGGTGGGAGAATATTCCTATTTTGAAAAAGTTTGAAAAGTCAAATTGAATGAATTTGTAATTTTATGCTTTATGAGGCTGAGTGATAATGTGGTTGTTTTTCAAAGTGAGAAACTTGAATTAACCCTTAGTTTTGTTCCCAATTTCTTACTACCTGGTGTATATGCAACTTAAAATCATTGCAGAAGCCTATAGTGGACAGGCTTGCAGAAGCATATGACAATCCTGCAAAGGTTAGAGCTCTGAATTTGACCTTTCTCTCCAGAAAGTATTATATTTATGTAACAATACTAGGTTGAATATATTTTAAGTAGTTGTTTTTGCAGAGTGAGTTGGCATTACAACTATGTTGGGCCATTGGTGAATATGGAGGTGGTGGTGAATCTCATAAAGATGCTGCTCGTGAACTTTTTGAAAGCTTGGAATTACTCTTGTATGAAAACCTTTCTTCCAGGTATAATACAAATGCTAACTATAGTGACACCATCTCAGCTTTGCTTTATAATGTTGCTGATTGGAGGACTGATGTATTTTCTGATTTTGGGGAAGTCGTCTGGGATTGCATGAAGGAAATCTTGGCTCTGGTAGTTTAACTTTTAGAAAATCATCGCAATCAAGGCTCCTGTGTTTTGTTGTGACTGCTATAGCAAAGCTTGCAACATATCATCGTGACTTAGTACCAAGGGCCCGTGTATCCTTGGCCAAGGTTGGTCTTATTATTGTGATATCAGCATCCTTCCGTGTTCTATTTTTGTATTCCATATAGAGTAGATGATCATTCATTGGTTATATATTGTATATGCTTAGATATTCAGTGTAATTGAGCTGTTTTAAGTCAAACAGATTTTGTGTAGGTAGCTCGTTCGCAAAATTCAGATGCCAGGGTCTGGAGGCGCGCACGTGATTATTTGGGTTTAATGAATGAACCTGCGTTATGTCTGTCTGTCTTGGGTTCTTCTAGACCTTCTAGTCGATGTACACAAGATCCGGGCACTGTAAATTGGAATGAGGGCAGAAAAAGAATGATTGCTCACCTTCCATTCTATATTTTAGGAGAACAAGAAGGTAATGATCCCTATGGAGAATTTATTCCAAATATGCTGGAAACCTTGAGAACTAGAAGTGAACCTCTGAAGTTTGCAACTTACATTTTTTCTCTGGATGGAGAATGGCCTTCAGTTGAAATATGTTTATTCAATTGAAAAAGTATATATTGCATCATAAATCATTTCCTGCATTAGTTTTCTTAACATGTGCTAGTTTTTACGTGCTTAATTTGTTGCAGGTCCTCCATTCCATGACTTTTCATTTTCTGATATTCTTCCAAGAGGATAATTTATTTTGAGCAAGTGTTCAAAGACTTTTACAAAGAAGAAGACAACGAAAACAAATGAGGTGAGGATGCTGGAGTATGTTGTTTGCAGGCTTTATGGAAGCTTTGACCTCAATGTGTGGATATAGATCTGAATCATTTGTTCAGTTTCCTTGGAACTCTTGAGATTTTTTTTTTTTTTTTTTTTGATACTACAGATCCTACTAGATGTATTACTGTAGCCTGTTGCTAGCATGAAACCATGTAGATCTCATAATTAATCCATTGCCTGTTGTTCTATGCTAGAAACACGTGATTGTTCTGATTAAAAGGTGTAAAATAAGAAAAGCAAAAAAAAAAAAAAAAGCAATCCCATGTAGCATTCCTCATGTTGCAGTTTGTTGATTCCTTCTGATCTTGTTCGTTTGTTGATTCTTTCTTATCTTGTTCATAATTGTGCTGCTTTTAGTTGAATTTTCCTTATTGGCCTTTCTAACAAAATGCAAACTTCCAAATGTTACATAAACCCTATGACTTGTAGATATGGGCAAGTACATGAACTTGTCCACGACTAGTGGTGAAACCTAGGAACATTGCATTCTTGATGAGGCTTGGTGGCAGTTCTGATGGGAGGAAAAGAGTTGTGTAGTGTAGGGTGGATATACTGCATACCTTTTGCTCGAGTTTGGAATTTTTTTTTCTCGCCACTGTTCTGGTATTCTTACCATGACTCAGAAATTATTACTCTTTACCACATGTAAGCCAATCATACTTTAGCTTTTTCTGATTGTTGCATGATGAGGATATTGTTCTCTGTTGGTTGTGTTACTGAAAGATGAGAAATTGCAGCCTTGATCAAATCGACTGTAGTTCTGATGACACTGTGAGCTGTTAACACTGAGTGAGGTGGTAAATACTCTGATGAGGATAGCTCTTCATCCATGACTTCAAATGCAATAGTAAGGATGCATCCACCAGTATTCTCATTCTCCTCAGACATAGGTGACCTATCTGCAGGGAGGACAGCAAAACCACAAGGCAAAATGGATACAACATCTGGGTCCTTCCCCTCCATGATATGACGCATTGCAACGAGGTCAATAGGGGCATAAACTAAATATAAGCCTGTTGAATCACTGAAGCTTTCCTGCACATACAGCATCTCTGTTTTCTTCTTTGGCACGGGCTGCAGAAGGAGCCAGGGGAGAATATTCAGCACATGATCTTGAGGGTGCTTTGTCATAATGTTTGAAGCCAATCGCAATATTTGACTAGTTTGGCACTCTAGGAAAGAGTTTTAAACATCGGAAATGCTAAAATTCACTTTGGCCAGCGTTATGCAGAGTAGGCCCTAGTTTTGTATTCCGGGGGATGAAACTCAAACTATAAAAAAAGAACTATTTATGCATGTGACTCACCTCTACTAGTAGCAGAGACACTTCATTTGCAGGGTCACGACCACAAGAAATTTTCACTATTTCTCGTGTCCCTCTGCCGCAAGACAGTACATCCCACTGCAGAAAAATGAACGGTCTCATCAGTTTTTGCATCATTTATAGACATGGACGATCAACTTCACCCATAGTGTATGTACCTTGTTACGATTATTAGGGTTGCAAAGGAAGTTAAACACGTCGGTTTGTGGGATTTGTAGCCATACAGTTGTTGCAATGGTTACAGCGACACCATGAGGGACTCCAGGATCATCAAGGTTGAAGCTGGTCTTAACCAAGATATCTTCTGCACTAATAATTGGTAAGAGGCTCCATGGATTTTCTGAGCATGAACTTATATTGGCATTAAAACTTCTCACCATTCTCTCTGCCAACTTTAGTAGGCTCTTATTCCCAGCTTGAAGACCTAACGGGAATTACCGAGTAGTTATAGCTAATCTTTTTGTTTGCAAAACTGGAAACTGATCATTGTTTAGACACTTAGATAAGTGCCATCATATCTAACTTGAGTTGTTTCAGTAGTTATAATTAGACTATATTTATCTTAGCTGCAGAACGTAGTTACCATTTTCCTTTTTGGGTGCTGCAAATTGGTCAAGTTGTTTATCCAGAATAGCTATTCTGTCATATTCTCTCTCAAGAGTTGCAATCCATCGGTTCGCACCAAAAGCAAGACCTGATGCAATTATATGCCTGAACATATTCTGAGCAGAACCATTATTCACTGCATTGTTCTCCACCCAAGTAACCTAGGAAGCCAGTAAATGTAACTGAAACAGTTCAGTATAGATCAATTATAAGCATGGATCATCTACTGTCTAAGTTTAAATCATTGATTCACCTTTGATGACCGCTCATTAAGTGCTTGGATTAAACAACCAGAAGGCTTCCTTTGATATCTTAGTGCCAAATTTGGGAAAATGCTCTCTAGTGAAACGTCAACCGCTAGCCATGCGTTAGAATCTAGCTGCCTGCAGTACCTTGCAAAGCAGATTTCCCGCGTCCTGCAAAGTGGTGATGGGACATGGAATTCTGCTGTCACCTGGAAAATCGTGCATTACAACGTGCACGATGCACCATAGAATTTAGATTAATTAAGCATCCAAGAAGAGACAACCTAGGCATTTGAGAGTTTTTCAACCTAACTTCGCTCTAAAACAACTAGAAAATGATAAATGCAGTATGATGTACCACTTGCAAAACTCCATTAGGATTTCCCGTCTCTCCTGTTAATAAAAATCCAAGGCTTGAGGCCTTTGAGACAATATTGGAGAAAACACTTGACCAATGATCCTGTATAGAGACAGGAAAGATTTCTTTTACCATCCTCTGCTACTTCTGTAGAATAAATAAAAACAAATCATTTTTGAGAAGAAATTTATTTACCACATTCATGAACATATTTAGCAGACTAAGTGCATCTGCAGATACTACACCAATAGCCCTGGATGCTTCAGTCTCCAAATGTGTAGAGTCAATTTCCACTCCTAATCTGGAGAAATTCTCAGTACTTTCACCAAGGAATTCAGCATTTTCATTCAAATTAGGCAGGTCGATATTCCCTTGTTTTGTAATCACTCTGATAACTTCCTCCAATGTTGCATCGAGAGAGGTAAATCTACGCTTGTATTCATCAATATTTAGAACCTCAGTTTTCATATCCCTGTCAATCAGCCACAATGGATCCTTTTCCAGGGCCATTTGTCGTAATTCTTCACTTGCCATAGAAGCAAGATTATTGATTCTGGCCTTATTTTCCTTTGCACGTACTGAGACAGACATTAGGAGTTCACTTGCTCGACTGATATTATCCTTCCCCGGATTTGGCTGGGCTTGGTTGTGTGCAATGCCGAAATTGGACGGTGGAAAAGGAGGGTTAGAGGCCATGTGATTTGTACGCAATTATTGCAGCACCTTCACTCTGTAATTGAGGTTGAAGATTAACAGCAATGTGAACGCAAAGAATCCTTCGAAATGAAATTTCCAGGGGATAAATACGTGTCAACAATGTAAAAAAGCAAGCACTTCGAGTAGAATAACACTTGGAAAGGTGGCATAAAGAGAAACAGCCACCAAAATTGCCTAAGGGATTCACATACATCTCAACTTATTTGGATTCATCAACAATACGCCATAAAAAAGAAATTTTCTGGTAGGTTACAAACTAAAAAGCTACAATGACAGTTTAGACTAAAGTCACATTGATGAACACCAGACTGAAAAATGAAGTTAATTGCCAACCAGATCAGCCATTAGAAAATAACACGATTTTGATTATTAAATCTTGAGCGCTCCATTATAAATTATGATTAAACGTTTGCACCTATCCGTTTAATCCCTCCATCTCACAATACACATTACAAGCATACTCGCTTCTACTAGATTATGCTAAAGATTCTTTCTTGATTTCTGACCAACTGAAAATGTCTATTTCATCAACAATGTAATACAAATTTGATTGCGACTCCTTATCGTCCAATGAACAATGCTCCAAAAAGGTTCACGATCTACATAAACAATCTACTATGCGTCATGCTCTGACCATGTTTTAGGCAACAAAACATGCTACGAATGAAAAATTTATGTTTCAGAAACCATAAATATGTAACCAAAGAGCCGAAAAACACTGGTACATGCATTCATGCCACTGGTATAAACAATTGATTCTGAGTGTGCCTTTTTCTTGAGTTGATAAAGAGATCTACGGTATAAACAAGATGAATTCGGCATCAAGATTAAGCTCTACCTGGAACGTTATCACCTAACTTCTGTCACAACATAAGCAATATTCAGGCTAATTGTATGCCATTGTTGTTATTCCCTGGTTTGTTTCCTTCTTCTCATTTTTGTTAAAAGATTGGTTGATAAGTATTACTTAATGGAGTGAGTGAAACAATGATTGATACATGTTTTTTCTCCGAATGGGGTGAGGAAGTCTTCAATGTTAGTTAGTCTTGGATATCGCAACCGACAATTTAATTTATCTTATCGTCAATTAGGAAATGAAACACAAAAATTAAAAAGAAAAAAGGAATATTGTGGTAGTGATACTTTGTACATATACTTCTACTGGTAATTGCACACGTGCTTTGCACGTGCTGTTAGTGTTACAGATATATAATGAATTGAAGATATTATTTTCTTATATTTCCAGTGTGTTTTGTAATAATTTTTAAGTTTCGTAAATACGCTTTTATTTAGCTTTAAAAAATAATTCGAAATCTAAGATATTGATATTTCACTTCATGTTTATTTTTGGAAAAGTTAAAAAAGCAGTTGTGAGCTTTTGTAAAAGACATTAAAGTATAAAAGCCATGGACTAATTGAACATTAGAGAGGAATAACAACGCCGAAATCCACTCTTTATACAAAAGTGTGGTTTTTGCCGAAAGAATCACAAACTATGTAACATCGAAAGAAAGATTCCAAGAAAACTATACTTGTGTTGAGATGCAAAAACTCATATAGAGGCAAGTGCAACACAAGGTGATAAAGAATACACGTGCAGTAATGGCCATGTGCAAATTCATTAGAATGTCTTTGGGTTTTGATGGAGCCATCTCTCTAACCACGACCAAGATCCCCAGTGGATTGATTCTACAACCATTATTATGCAGTATATTAAAGAGGAAAGTGCAGAGCATTTGACCATAATTTTAAAACCAAACCAACCCCTTTTTAGAGTCTATGAAATCATGTCATGATTGCTATCTTGGACCCCACTAAGTGTTTTGAGTCCCTAATTGATCACTTCTCCCATGTCATTAAGGATGAGTCCAAGTATCTCTAATTAATTTAGGACTAGAACTCAAACATTAATCCTTGTTTCAAAGTTATGATTAAGCCAGCATGACTGCTAATATACAAATATATCCATATCAAGTCTCAACATTGAGTTGGCATGTGTCACCTTCTCTTGTCCCTTGTTTTCAAGTTTAGTAGCTGAAATAGAGATGGAATTCATTAAAGTTAGTTCAGATGATCATTCCTTTATTTTGGTAGAAGGAACAGATTAGACAAAGCATTTGTAAGAGTAGATTCCACCTATTAAAGAAAAAAAATGGGAGAACAAGAAGAAGAAGATAAACCATATTTATTTGTCGAAATCTCTTGGTAATAGCTATCATTTGTTTCTTTTCCTTTTTTAATGAGTGTAGCTATCCCTTTTAATTATTTCATCCATTTTTTTTAACCATTAGAAGGATTTTAGGCTTGTACCTTCGACAAAGGTGCATGACCTGCAAGAAAAGCCTTTATATTTCAGTGACAAGGTATTGTTTTCTTTGTTCCCAAAACAGATGCTACCTGCTCAGAAGATGAATAATTCTATTGGAACAGGACGATTGAATTGAAGCCATGCAGTACACAATCTTGTATTCTGTTAAAAGGTAGCAGCACATAAAGTGGCCTGTGGTCTGTTTTGGTGTGTGTAATTAAACTTGCATGAGAAAAAGCTATAAGACACTGTAGGCCATAAAGGGCAGAAATAACAGTTACGGTATCCGCAAAGACATAATAAAACAAGGCGAATGCCAGGAGGTGGTGGTGGCCGGAGGTTGGACATCAGAACATGATCCATGTCCTCGTCTCACCAGTTGTCTCTTTCAAAGGGCTCGTGCAATATAGAAGTAGTAACTTTGTGTCCTCTCGAGCTAACTTTAATTCTATGTTTAGAAACATTTGGCATTTAAGTAGTTGATGCTTTTCTCTAGACTAAATAATTGAACCACACAAAAAAAAAAAGTATGTTTTTTAGGACAGAAAAAACCATCTTCTGAACTTATATAGATCTTACTTCAACTTGCATAAGTAAAAGCTACACTATTATTCCATCTAATTAGGTTAGCAATGGAATAATCACCTCTTATTTGCTATATCCAAGCAAATTATGCTATAGTTTAAGTTTTTAAGGAAGCCAACTATCACCTCTGTCTGCTCAAGAGATAATACGAAAAGGTCAACAGGATAGATTTGTTAAATCAACAACTTTGTTTCTTGATACTTTGTTTGTTCAACAATTAATAGAGAATTGTTTTTTCTGGCTGAAGTCAATACAATATTCCATCCACTGTATGGGGCCCTTTTTAATTTTGTTGTTTTCAACGGGTAGCTCAATAGCAGGCTACTCTAATTTAAATATACAGGAATTCAAAAGCATCTAAATAGTGTTGATGGCAGGATTGTGAATGGAGAATTTACAAAATTTACTTTCAGTTTTAAGGAAGAACCTTCAGACAAATCTCTTTATAAGGCCTTCAACCAAACTACACTTGGTAACGCAGCTTTAGGCTGCAGCCATTTAGTTTGCAGCTGAAGGATGCGAGTTTTGTACAACTTCGTTGATTTTGGATTCTAGGAGACAAAGACCTCCAAAACTTGTTACGATCAAATAACAAAGGTTAGATCAGTATAAGAATATAGAAATAACAATTTCTCAATCATGGAAAGCGAATCTATTGGAAAAAATCCATAGCCATTGCTAGACTTAGTGTACAGTTTTAAAAGATAAGTAGTGCTCCAGAATGCATTAAAACTTTACCATTATATTCCAATTTATTGAATTTTTATACTTATAAATAAGTTTATGTGCTAGAAACTTGAAAATGTAGAGATATGCAAAAATTTCAAAGGAAAAGACAAGAGAATATGTCCAAGTGATCATTTGATGGATTATTGAGTGATTCAAAGTAGTATAAAATTGTAAGAAAAGTGCTAGGTTGAATATAAGATTTGGCAAATCTCTGTTGGTGCTAAGGCTTTATCCTAACAGTAAGTGTCAAGCTCAAGCCCCTCCTATATCCTCCCTTGTTTTTGTTGCAGACTACAATTTAACTACCTCAAAGGTTCAACTCCTTTTTTTCCCTATGGCCCTTAACTTGGATTCCTAATACTCTTTCAGCATTATTTTATCTTAATCTACTTCATCTCTATATAACATCAGCATCTTTTGCTTTAAAACTTGCCAACTGACCTGATCCTATATTTCTCCTAACATCTCTTGCTTTATAGATGGAGAATTCTGTGACATCTATGAAGCTGGCTGCCCCTTCTTCTAATAATAGAAAAACAACAGAGGATTCTCCTGAAGAGAGCAGTTGGACTTTCTATATGCAGGACTTCCTATGTGATCATGATCACCACCATAACACTAGTTCTTTCTCTTATACTAGCTACCAAACTAGCCCTTCTCTTGTTTCTGATGCGTTTTCTTCAGCAGCCAGAAAAGCTCCTGATGACAATGAGGCTGCAGTCTTTACTTCAGCCAGAAGAAATTGCAAGAACTTAAGTTTCAAGAGGCGCAAAGCTAAAGCAACTGCACTACTGAATGATCATGACTTGGAAGATACTGCTAGTTCGCCCGTCAATAGTCCTAAGGTAAGATGATTATTTCTTTCATTTTCTGTATAATCAACATCATGTTCTTGAATCTTGATGAAAATGTTGCAAGTTTTTCTAAACTTATATGTATGTCGATTTTTCATTTTTCCACAGGTTTCTTATATTAATTCGCTGAATCACTATCAAAATGAGAAGGATAACTCAAATGCTTCAGAGGTACAGAATCTGTTTACGGTTCAATAATTCCTTCTTTTATTTTCTTTTCTTTTTTTACCCTGTGTTGGCTTTGGCTAAGGTTTTCTGGCATCTATAGCCAAATATCTGCAGAAATACAAGTGTTGCTGGAGTTGTTGATACTGCTGCTGAAGAGAAAAATAATAACCAATCAGAATTGAAGAAAAAGGGACTATGCTTAGTACCTCTATCTATGCTGGTGAATTACTTCGGTTAGGTTTTATGGTTAATTATTATGGGGCCGCAGAACAAGCATGCCTTTGTTTTCTCTTCATGGAAGATGTACCTTTTCATGCATGAATAAAGTTCTTGTAGAAAGGGAACTGATGTTGAATTTAGTGATGTCATTTTAGAGTCCATGATCGTGTTCTTTGGCTACAGCAACTTTCGTACACCAAAGCTTCAAAACATTAAAATGGTGCCCTCAATTACATATGATTGCATGTTTTCCGAGACATAGGGGGCTTCTGTCTTTGTTGTTCAAGAAAAAAAGAAAATACTTATTTAGAGCTATATACAATATACTTTGACTAAATGAAACCGCCCATCATAAGCAGTCTCATTCACTCTTCTTATCTCAGGAATAAACCCCTTAAAATACTTCAAATTCAGATTGACCAAGTAAAGAAAATAATTCTGATCAGCAATTTATTTAGTCTATCTTTAGTTAGGGTTGACACTTGACATTAATTCTGTCCTAGTAATTTCTAAGCCAAGAAATCATCTGTTCATTCTTTGCTGACTTCATTATTCTTCAATATTTCGTATACCAAAATGTATGTGAAAACAATTATATGCGAAAAGTACTACAGTGCAAGATAGGCGCACCCAAGCAGCTCTAGATTTAGATCTATACCCATGCAGACTTTCCAATAAGCTAGATTCTGGGTGAGCTGCTGATAATCTTGAATTCTGACAAAGGCCCCATATTGATAAATCTTAAACGGCACTTTTACAGCCGAAAACCCTTTAAAATTCTGAGATTAAAATTGTCAATCTTTGGACAAAGTCCCAATTGTGTGTCCCAACTTCAAAAGCTTTGCAATGCATCCTTTCACGGTGGCCTAAAGTCACGTATTATGTGTAATCTGGCATCCTTGATATGCACAGTTTCAATTTCTCTTTCATATAATCAAATTAATGTTGATCAAATTGGATTTGTGTTGTTGGCAATAGATACCATATGCAGAAAGCAATCATTGAAACAGCTAATCTTGAAGAATCTACTGCCTAAACATGCATGTTAAAAAAAAAAGAACAGAAAAGAAACATTTTTTTTTTTAAATTGAGGTAGCTAGCTGCTGGTTGTGACAGTACCAAGAAAACAGACAAGCAGAGCATTCATTATTCTGCAACTAATACAAATAATGGAGGGAAGATAAGTTTTTTTTCAATGATTCTGTGGAGAACAACTGGAATAAGAAAAGATTACACTATTTTCCAATTTAATTTGGCTGCGGCAACTTTCTTGATCAATACAGGGTTCCAAATTCCAACCTCCAACTGAGTGAGTATTGCGTGCACCACGCGTGCCACGTGGCGTGCCACGTGGTGCACTAGAACCAATCACACATCGCCAAATAATACAAAGTATGACCCACTATTGTCACATGGCGATAAATTATTGGTTCTAGTACACCACGTGGCAATGCACGTGGTGTATTGTATACTTTTCCCCTCCAACTAGAATTTTCATTGACCAACAATTAGTGAAAGTTGGTCAAATTACAATAACAGAAAGGCAAAAGATGACAAAAGGCAACATAGGGGAAGAAAAGCATTAATTGGTTGTCAAGTCGCAGTAGCGTTTCAGACCCGGCAAGTCTTTGTGCACAAAGAAATGATAAAAGTACGATTTTAAGTATGTAGAAATATTACATATGAATAATGTTATTGTTTTTGAATTTGTGAGAAGCTATCCACCTTCCAGAATGCAAATGTAGGAGTTAAAAATAGATTACTCGACGTCCCATCAAATAATAAATTGATGTGGAACAAATTGATGAAGAATTAAAATTGAGATTAAGGAAAAATTCAAAATGCGCATCCGGGGAATCGAACCCCGGTCAGTACCGTGGGAGGGTACTATGATACCACTACACCAGATGCGCTGTAGCGGTGTTATTTAACCTTTAAGAAGAATTTTACTATTTGGAGGCTCTATGTGCAGCTTCTACAAAATTCTTCCTGAGCTTAAGCAGATAGACAGCTCGTGAATGATTAGTTTATTGTTTAGCCATAATATTTTTCAATGGTTAGATTTGAGTAGACCCAATTTTTAGCAGATCGTAACACATAAAAAGGTGAAGTTCATAATCTGTGAAACCCACTCCGTGTCATGTTCTTGGATTCTTTTTTTTTTTTTTTTTTTTTGAGGAAATGTTCTTGGATTCTTCATAATAAGGGAAATCAACCGTCAACCCACATGCCATAGTTTTTGATTCTTCATAGGAGTTGGATTCGAGCAGAACTTATCTTTGGTAGATATTAAGATATAAAGAACGAAGTCCGCAATTCATTTTAGGTACACCGTGACAAATAAAAAAGTGAGTTTCATTTAAAATCAAGTTATGTGAAAAAAAAATCCTTCTTCAGGACCCAAAGGAACGCTCAACGGAGAAAGATTATTTTCCACAAACTGTATAATCATTTTTACCAAATCTACGCCCTCCCTCTCTCCCTCTCCCTTCCTGACTTTCTCCATCATTAATTTGATGTTATAGAATTAGAATTTCATTGTTTGTGTGAAAAAAATTAATCCATTTGGTTGAAGAACGACAAGAATCTATGTTCTACATTAGTCCAACCGATAGAGCTATCAGCAAACATCAGTTTTGGTATTTGTCAACCAGCTGTGAGGGTCGACAATGATCAGAAACCTAAATGAATGATTCAAGCCACGGACTCGATTTCCACGTAGTCCAACTTTGCCCGACAGAAACCAATTACATCAAATGAAATGAAATTGGAAATGACAGCTGAATGCCGAAATAAGAACATTTTGATCTTTATTTTTTTTCTTTTTCGTTAAAATCACCGACTATAGTCACCAAAATGAATTTACAGTAGTAGTACATTCCCTAGTAGAAGCCAGTTGGTTTAACACATTTAAGTCATCTTTGTATAGATTCAGCCTTCTTCAAGGTGAAAAAAGAATCCATTCTTCTCTAGTTTTGGTCAGTTGAAATGCACTCCAATAGGGTCTACTTTTTCTCAGGAAGCTTCTCTAATAACTCTGGTATCACCTCAAAAATATCACCCACAAGTCCGTAGTCAGCAATCTGTAATTCAGATGTACAAGTGATGATTATAATCATATTTTGGACAACTATCATTCTGGAAAAGAAAGATCAAACATGCTCAACTTCAAGCAAACTTAGAAAAATCATGCAAAAGCAAGATAGGTAAAGCTTATCTATTTTCTTTCTCTTTTTTTGGGTGCATCTTAATTGTGATCGAAAAAAAGAGTGTTTCAGTCATCACCTGGAATATGGGTGCATCTGCATCTTTATTTACAGCTACAATGACCTTAGAATCTCTCATTCCTGCTATATGTTGAATGGCCCCTGATACACCAAAGGCCATGTACAATTCTGGAGCTACAATTTTTCCAGTCTGGCCAACCTGATGTTCATAAATACCCACATGAGTGCCACCCAGATCTGTGCACGCTACATCATAATAAATTCCAATGGAAATTTCATCCTGAATAAAGCAGAATATGAACTCATATCTATTCATTGCAAGTCATGCAAATTAATAGTCTACTAAAGATTAAGTTTGACAAGAATAAGCTAAATATCACCGATACTGTTGAGTTTCCATCCAAAATGAAGGTGTGAAGAATTGCTTTTACAGCAAGATACAAAGATTTGAAAATGCATGGTAGATGATATCTAAAGAATGGTATAAATGCCTTCTTCAGTTATGTAGTAACAAAAAATCCTCAAGCAACATATTCCATATATAACCTGAAGATCATTGGGAACATATCCTGCATCAACAGCTGCACGAGTTGCACCAACTGCAAAAACAACCAAAGGTAAGCCTTTTCCGGATAGCAAAAATAAAGGAATCCAATCCAAAATACTACTTATTTAGTGATAAAAGCCCTTCTAACATTCAGATGTAAAAAAGCAAGCTTATAGTCTTTAGATGCAATCAACTTCCATTATAGCTAAAGGAAAAATCCAAGTGACGAAAAGTGTACGATCAAAATTTGAGGATAACCAAATTAGATATGTAATACAGAAGAACCTGCTGCCCCAAGTTTCTCCGCAAGCTTCTCTATCATTTTAAAGTTCTCTGCACTTTTCAGAGCTCGACCCCCGGTGATTACAACACGTGCACTTCCTAGATCTGGGCGCTCTGTCTCTTGAGAAGAAAGTTTAATATATCTAGATTTACCAACTGCATCATCTGCAAACAACAAAAAAATTCCTGATTCCTCATGGGTTTCCTACTGATATTGAAAACAAAGAAAACAATTACTTAAAGATCATTATCTTGTTCATTCTCTCTAATCACTTCTGAAATTTAATAATCAAGTTGACTAACCTAAAACATGCCATTTTGGAAAAAGTAAAATGTTGAGGTACCAAAGTGTGATTGAACTGCAAAGTTATTAACAGACCTTCACCAAATGTTGAGAGATCCACCTGGTCAATTGATGCAGGTTTGAATTTTGAATCACCTGATGCTGAGGCCACAGAAAAAGACGTGGACCTAACTGTTAACATGCAAGGGCTGGAACCAGTATATCGAACAGTACAAAGAGCATTCCCAGCATAAATGGGCCTGCCACAGAATTAGGCTGTCTGATTAAAATATACAATGCTATAATTAAGTCTCATCAAAAGACAGTCTCTTCGAGTACTGCAAATAGATGTAATGATGCAAGATATGCATCTAATAGTAGCTACCTAAATCTTATTCATATCCGTTGAAGTGAAACTAAAGATTCTAGGCAGTTCTTTGCTCTACAACTGCAGAGACATGACTAACGGTTTCTTAATGAGGATGTTACATGATAGCATATTCAAATTGAAAAGGCTGTATGCAACCAGAATATAATACAGCCTCGAAAATATGTGCCAAACTAAAGCTTGAAAATCCCTCAACCACAAAAGTAGTGGAAAATCATAATGGACCTGTATAGCTGGAAATGACTCGAAAGAGAAGCTAATCACCATGACTAGCCATGAGTAAAATTTACCTGACAAAAAGATTAGATTCACTAATTTCAGTCACATCAGTAACTGGGGAAACATCCAAAAGGGCAGCTGCACGAGGTAGTATGTTTTTCCCAAATGAGCCTGAAGCAGCAATGATGTGTGAGTAGCCACCTTTCTGATGAACCATATGGACTAGTTTAGCCCATGGTTCTGCTAAAGGAAACATAAACTTCTCCGATACTGCAACAAGCACCTATACAAGAACAAAATGAATCAGCTTGGGCATAATTTTTTCAAACTTGTGCATATTTTTTCATTTAAACTAAAAGATGCTGATCAATCTTTAACAGAGTAATTAATAATAACATTGTATTTGTCTTTCCTGTGGGGTCACTGTTGGACTCAAAAAGTACAAGCATATCTTGCAGGTCATCAATTTTAGGGAAATGCTTTGTTTCAAACTGTATTCACTCCTTTTGGTTGACTTCTTTAGCATGGAACTTCTAACGTGGATCCTAATCAGTATACAACATATGAAATGATTCTGAGATACCGAAAACAAAGTAGAAGCAACAAAGCAGAAACATCCAAGCATTGCTCAATTTCAACAAGGAACAAACTCCCGTCAAGTCTTATGAGAAGATTACCGGTTCTAGCTGATTTAATCAATTTTCTGGATTTTCTATTACCCTGAAAATTTTGTCAATATAAAAACTCTTCCTCTATTTAAATACAGGGGCATAATATACAATGGAGGTCAGTTATAGGCAATCAACAGCAACTGAAACATCAAATTGTAAATCCCAAAGCCAATAAAGTACCTGAGAAATGGAAGGATGACATGTTGAAGCATGTTCAGCAGCTTCTTTAAGAGAGGGACCTGACCCAGCCAGCAGTAGAGCTACAGAATGTTCCTCACCTAACTGACTTTGCAGCCTCGACTGCACTAATTGATGAGGCCTTGATACATCCTCCTTCATGTTCCGCTAAAACCAACGTGCTAAGCTATTTCAATAGGAAAAAAATATAGAAAAACAGCTTATGCATCAAAATTGCCGATTTACGCATCTGAGGAAAGAAGCATGCATCATCAAAGCGATAGTTATGAGGAAAATAAGCATCTATTTTGAATTTTTTTTTAATTATGCATAAGCATTTACTTTTCTTATTTATTTTTCTTTTTCCATTTGGTTTTTTATTCTTGATAGTGGATTGGTTCTCGGGGCAATAAATTGGAACCTTAAAATAAACAAAATACGACATTTTTATCGTATGCTATCATCAGAAATTTTTTTTTTCTTTCTTGAAATCTTCAGGGAAAAAATATAAAGGCCCATGTAAAGAAATTGACTTGTGGGCTTTTTTTAATCAAATTAGCACTACAAGTAGCATGCATTCATCAACTGAAATGGGGGCAAGAAAACAAGACTTGTTCAAATTAAATCTAATTTACGGTCACTGTAAGCCCCTGAGACAACCCAACAGCCTAAAAATGGAAGGGAAGAAGAACCGCGATAAAAAAGAAGGCTTACAGATCGAAAGGTGGCAGAAATTCGTGAAGAAATTGATTGGTATCTGAAAGCTTTGAGCAATCCGCTAGTAGCCATGGAAGGGTACAGAACAAATGATTGTAAGCTTAAAGTTTTCAGCAGCGAGGGGAGTCCGAGTGGGAGACGACACTGTGCTGTGTGGGGTCGCTATTTAATTGATAAAATTGTTTTTTATTTTGGTACAGAGCAATTTAGTAGGAAGTGCGGAGGCATGAGAGAGGATGATAATGTCCATGATGTGTCATTTGCTAATTTAAAAATCTAAATTTAGACCAAAAAAGAAAAAAGAAAATAACACGTACAACACTAATTAATTGTTAATGATATATATTTGATTTTGAAGATTTGTTTGCACAATCCATTATTTATAATAGTATTTTAAAATATTATTTGTACACTTTATCTTATTATTTTTTTCATTGTTAACTATCAGGTTCAAATCCCCTGCCTAATTTTTTTAATATTTAATTATGTTTAATACAAAATTATACTGTATCACTGAATTATATGCATAGTTTCGTATAATGTTACATTAATACGATTTATATTAGGCACAATTGAACATTATATAAAATTGAATAAACAATCTGAAGTGGTTTACTATATTGTTGTTTTCACGTATATCACATCCAGCTCATTGATATCTAAAAATACAATTTTAGACTGAGCCAATGTTGTAAGGAAAGATTGAGAATGTTTAATTTTGGTACATTGATATCTAAATATTTTTTCAAAAAATTTAATAATTTATCATAAAATCTTACCATCCTTTTGACAAAGTTTACAGGCCAATGTATATCACATTCGCCTCATCTTCGCCTCGTGGTATTATTCAAATATTACTTCAAAAAAATACAATTTGGACTAAGCCAATGTTGTAAGGAAAGATTGAGAATGTTTAATTTAAGGGTACATTAATATCTAAACGTTTTTTTAAAAATTAATAATTTATGATAAAATCTTACCATCGTTTTGACAAAGTTTACAGGTGAATGCGCGGTCAGAGTTTAAGTTATTTATGTATTGGTCTAAGTTACTTAATATTTTTAATGTGAAATAGGATATTATATTTACCCCTCCTTATTAGGCTTTACATTATCACAAAGCCTAATTCATACATGCATGCATACTTAATTTTTCCACTTCCTTGCATAGTTTGGTCCAATATTATAGACCTAGTCTCGATCCCATGTAACCCATCCTTATTAGGCTTTGCGTTCTTGTAAAGTCCAATCCATATATGTGTGATCCGAATTGTCTACTAAGTTGTGTCGGACATGCATGCATAGTCCTGTTTAATATCATAGGCTCAACCTCATCCCATGCAACCTCTCATTATTAGGCTTTGCGTGTCTTGTAAAACCCAATCTATACATGCGTGATTCAGGCTGTTCACTCCCAGTTGTGTCGAACATGCATGAATACTTTGTTCCTCTACTTCCTTACATAGTTAGGTCTTATACCATATGCTTAGACTCACCCCGTGTAGAAATCACATATGATTTACTTTGATACTATCATCATATGATGTTCACTCTAGTACCATCACCACACGAGATTCACTATAATACCATTATGTCACGTTGTCACACCTCGCGTGCAACTAGTGTCTTAACAGCTAACTCCAACTATTTGGATTTCATCATCGTTAGCAAAAAATAAATATTTCAAATTGAGTTTGAGTGCTTATGTTCAACCTATACATTGATCTAACTTACTTGACTTTTTCAATATGGTACATTGTATTACCGTTACTGCATTGTCAATGCAAATTTGCAGTGAATATATTTTTTTAAATTACAAAAAAAGGGGAAAATGGAGAAATATTGGGATGCAATAAAGATCCCGTTTTATTGGTATATAACTGAAGGTCCATTTACTTGAGATTACAAAAAGCCCCAATTTGCTTACTTATCCCAATTTGGGGCTTTCAGTTCCATTCCATCCACCATTCTCTTCTGGTCCGGTCCAGTTTATGCGCATTATTCCCAGTTTTTACTCTGATTAAATTAGTCAAATCCCCTTCACATTTAAATCCCCTCCCAATTTCCATTTTCAGATCTGTTTTAGTCCTCCAGGAAAAAAAGAAAAAATTCCCCATCGAAAACCAAAAGAAGAAAATATGATTTCCTCCAGCAAACTCAAGTCAGTGGACTTTTACAGGTCATTTCTCCTCTTCTTCATTTTTTTATTGCTTTTCTTGCCTTTTATGTATTTATCTTCTGAATTTTGCAATTGTTTTGAAGTAGCTGCTGAATTGAATTTTCCCTGAGATAACGGTATTTTTATGTTTTTTTAATTTTTTTTAATTTCTAGAAGTGATTTTAGTGAATTAGGGTCTGGACTATTGAGGAATTTCTGATTTTAGGTTTCGCTCGTGGACCATTGTTGTTTTGTTTTATTGAAATAATAGGGTTAAATAGTACCGACATTTTGTTGATATTTTTTTCAAGATATATTTGTTTATGCAAGTTCCAGGAAATATTATGAGAATGGAGATGAATATGGTTGGAGAATGATGATTTGAACCTGGACAAGGAGCTGAAGAGATAGAAATTGGTTGATTTCGTTGTTATTTTAGTTCTGGTGGACATTTTTCGGTGACATATAGATGGTAGATTCTTTATATGAATCTTGATGTGATCTCTTCCTTAAAAAAGTAATGTTCATTTCTTTTTTTTTGTTTTTCGTGTGCCGGGGTGGGGGAGAAGGGTTAATAGCAATAAAGCTCTGTTTTAGGCCCTTCAATTCTTCTATCGTTATATCTTAGTGATTCATTGCAGATATAAAGTCTTTCCATCTTATATCTTCAACCAGTAGAGTGTTTCATTTTGGTTACAGAAAAATTCCAAGGGATTTAACTGAGGCATCATTGTCTGGAGCTGGATTGTCTATTATAGCAGCCCTCGCTATGATCTTTTTATTTGGAATGGTAAGACACTGATACGGACTGGTTGAAAATCTAATTATCCTATTTGTGGATTAAAAAGAGGATATTCAGATGTGTAGCTGCCTCAAATGTCATTTGTTCTCAGTTATAGATTTCTTTGTCTTTCCTGTTTTTGAGGTATTGAAGGTGAATTGGCTCCTTAGCTCTTCTAGTGTTTGCACTTTTCTTTATTCTTACTATTCTAGTAGCATCATTTGCTGCAAGCAATTAATACCCAGGGGACAATGATGTTTAAATGCTTGGGTCAAATTTTCATTATGCAGGAACTAAACGACTATTTGACTGTGAGCACCTCTACTTCGGTTATTGTTGACAATAGTTCTGATGGGGAATTCTTACGGATTGATTTCAATATCAGGCACGTCCTTTGATGTTACTCTCGTCTTGAATTGTTTAGTAACCTTTGTAATATGTTCTTTGCCTTCCATTGCATTCAAATAGATGTAGAAAACTAGTTAGACTGGAACATGTCTCAGTCAAAGTAGGAGAAAGATTTGGACCTCTGTCAACTGTGTGTTAAACGGAAAATAGTGACAAGCTGATCTCATCTACAAATTCCTGCTGTCATTATTTATACATCAATTTGCTTTGGTCCTCTAAAAAACTGAGTTAGTTTTATAGCCTGGACTACTTGAAGAGGATTTTTTGATATATGTTGCTATAAGTGCACTTTCTTTTCTTGTTGATATCTAATCTATTAAATCAAGCTAACCTGTTGACTAAAATCTTGTAGTTTTCCGGCATTGTCTTGTGAGTTTGCATCTGTTGATGTCAGCGATGTCTTGGGAACGGTAAGTTTTGGAGGTTTTAATTACTTATTCAATATTCTTAGTATCATTAAAACAGTGCTCTAAGTTTTGGATCGCGTGTCCTTTGATTCACATTTCTTCTTCTTTTGCAAAGCATCTTTTATGACCTATCTGTAGATATCTTTGTCATTTGTCTTTTTCTTTTCTTTTATCAATTTTACTGCTCCTTTGTCATTCAACTTTTCCCGATACACTTTTTTCTTGTGAGAAATTGCAGTCCCTAAACAACCTGTTGCTAATTGCTACTGAGGACTGAAAGTTAGGTAATTGGTCTGTTAAGGAAGTTGAATCAATATAATTTCACAGACTTTCAAGGTGTCAGAATATGGTGAAGGAAAATTTGATTAAGTTTTTTCAGTCCATATATTTTGCTGATTGGCATTGAAATAACTTCAAATGTTAGCTGGACTGACCATGCTGAAAGAATGCGCTGGAATTTAGGCCATGGGAAAACAAGAAGATGAACTGACAGTTTGGTAGAGAATGTTGCACAACCAACTTGGGGAAGTGAAAGTGGTTGCAAATTGTATATGGAATGCAGTTAATGAATATCGTGGAGTGACAAGCTGTTTAAGTTTTTCAGGAGAGATTGGGGTTGCAGTTGCAGGTGGTGGTGGAACTAGAACTCTAGTAATTTTGGATCTGTAAATGGGATATTTGTCATTATTAAATAACTAGAAATTATATTTGTTGTCATGAAAGGCTTGGTAATTCAGGGAAAAGTGAATGCGAGTTGGCAATATTAGGCCTAATTATAGAATATGATTGACCAGATGTTCCTGCAAATTTTCCTTTTCTTGGGGGTTTGGGGGCGTTACTACCCTGTTTCTGGCCTTAAGGTAATGATAAAGGTAATCTTACTTTTCAAAAATGCTTAAAAAAAAAAAAAAACTAGCATGCCACGTCGTTCATTCTTCTTGTCTTGTGGGAAATTGTTTATCCTGTTTTTTGAATTTGCACCACACGTTTCTAACTGAATTTGTGTGGTCTTGTTTGCAGAATAGGCTGAACATTACAAAAACTATTCGCAAGTATTCAATAGATAAACACTTAAATCCTACGGGCTCTGAATTCCAATCTGGACCAATCTCTGATGCGATTAAGCATGATGAGGAAGTTGACGAAGAACATGGTGAAGGTTCTGTTTCCCTATATGGGCGTAATTTTGATAGAATTGCAAATCAGTGAGTAAAATGCACCTGACTTTTATACCTTGTTATCTTCTGCTATTCTACTTGTGATTTTCCTAATTTTGTGTCTCCTGTAACTTTCTCAGGCATCCAAATTTTGGTTGTGAATTTTTTTGCTCCTTGGTGCTATTGGAGTAACCGCCTGGTATTGTTTATATCTTTGTTGTTATATAGCTTGACTGGCTCTGAGCTGATAAGTGTTTGCTGCCTCTTAGAATTCACTTAACTTGAAATTTTATCCTTGTCAATTCTAGAATTGCTTGTCAATTTTTGATTACAAGCTCTTAAAGAATGTGTTTTAGTACAAAATTAAGGTTGATGTATATTAGTAGACTGATGATTTGAAATATTGCTACTTGCTTCAGAAACCTTCTTGGGAGAAAGCAGCCAAAATTATAAGAGAAAGGTCTGGTCTCATCTTCTGTTCATTATGTCTTGTTACATGGATGGAGTTTTTTTCTATTGAAATTTCATCTCAATTTCATATAGAGGTTCGTTTAATAGATTTTTCTAAAATTTCGTTGTGACCATTTTTTCAGATATGACCCGGAAATGGATGGTCGCATTCTTCTAGCAAAGGTTGATTGCACTGAAGAAGTTGATTTGTGTAGGAGGTACTTTCTGATAAAAAGTATTTTTTGCCTTTATTTTGAAGTGTCTTCCAGTAATTGAATTGGATGAGCATACTGCTTTCCGTTATATTTTTTACCTTTCAGCTCGCATTCATCTTCTGCTATGACTAGTGCACAAATACCACTCCATTGACACAGATTTTGTTGCTGGTTAAGTTATTTCTATTAAAGTCTAGAAATTATCTATTGGATGCTGTGTCTCATACACAATAAGTGTGCGCACTTAGATCTTTTTGTCAAGTTCACCACCTTGAAATTATCATTATGGCTTTTATGCTTCGCTTTTTCTTTTTAATGTGTAATTTTCTGGTTGACAGTTGCTTAGTTATGAATTTTCAGGCATCACATACAAGGGTATCCATCTATTCGCATCTTCCGTAAGGGAAGTGATGTTAGGTAAATGACCTGTTGCATTTTATGTTATAATTTATCAAGTTCTTGGCTTCCTTACATGCTTTGATTCCTTGATTAGTTGGCTAGATACTTTTTACCAGTAAAAAGCTGTTTGCTTATTATAATGTCTTTGGTCTCTGTTTCCTTCGATTACTACCTTAAAGCATATATACCCAGCTCCTTAATTGGATTGACTTTGTCAACTTAATTTTCTGCCCGAATGATGAATGTCTGAGATATGCTGGCTTAAAAAGAATTGACTTCTTACAGCATTTTTACTTTACCTTTAGATCGATTCTTAGGGTGTCTCAGGTACCTACTGGGGATGGTTAAGAGGGATACAATCTGAAAATGAAAATATAAATAGGGACAACTGTATGTATTTGCCATTTAATAGTAAAATCCAGTATATGAGCTTGTGTGTTGTCTATAAATGTGGACACAATTGAAAATATCTGAACTTCAGGGTTAATCTGAACATTCTAAGCAAACCATACCTTCAGAGTATGTTCTTTACATCTTGCAGCCCTTTCCGAAGTGCAAACTGTTCTTTTCATTAGTTTTAACTAGTAGAAACTTTCAATTACAATGACCTCATACTATGTTTAAAATTGTCGGTATCTAGATTAGCAGTCATGTTTAAAATTGCTGGTGTCTAAATTAGCATTTTGTTGTCTGTTTTTATACAGGGATGAACATGGGCATCATGAGCATGAATCATATTATGGGGATCGAGACACTGATACCCTGGTCCAGGTAAGAAACAATATTGAGTTGCATGCCCAAGTTTTCTAAGAGGGAAAGCAAAAGCCAGGTGAAGAAAAGCAAGGAAGTAAAAAACCGAAAAAAATGGAAGGACAAGGGAAATGAAAAAGTAGCATGACTCTGCTAATTTACTGCTCAGTAATTATCATATCTTTACTCGAAACCTATGGATGAATTTTGTAGTTCTGCTTAGCATTCAGTGTTGACACTGCTTATGTGTGTGGCATTACTGATTTTCTAATCCATGCAGACAATGGAAACTTTGGTTGCATCTGTTTCGATGGAGTCTAAAAGACTTGCTTTAGAGGATAAATCTGACAAGGCAAAAGATGCAAAAAGACCTGCTCCCTCTGCAGGAGGATGTAGAATTGAAGGTTTTGTACGTGTCAAGAAGGTAGGTATTAAACCAATTTGAATACATGCACGGATGTCATTTCTTCTTTTTGAACACAGTTCTGATGTGGGCAAGGCCCTGGATTTTTTTTCCCCAAAAATCTTTATATAGTCATATACTAATAAAGAAAATGAAAGTTGGGTGGTAAAACAATTGATCCACGTGAGCCATTTGTTGTTTAAATATGAAAATTTGCTTTTTTGACCTTGTTTTCATTGAAGATGAGCAGCATGGTCATACAGTTTCACTTGCAGTATTGCTTTTCTGTATTCGCCAGACTAAGATGATATAATGGATTGCAAAATAGCCTGTACTAGTTGGAAACTTGAATATGTTCAAGCCAATAGCCTTGATTTGATTTTCTTTGTCACTGTCTGAAGCTACCACAAACATAAAGAGGAAAGAAGAGGGCAGACAAATTGACCAAAATGAGTAATACATGTTTAATCATTTATCATTTATGTGAGGATTTTTTTAATGTCAAAGATATAATTTTATGCCTTTTGGAAACCTGGTCTATGATATTCAATGTGCCTTGCGTGATGCAGGTTCCTGGCAACCTTGTCATTTCAGCTCGTTCAGCTTCCCATTCCTTTGATGCTTCTCAGATGAACATGTCACACGTAATTTCCCATTTTTCCTTCGGGAAGAAGATTAATCCAAGGGAGAGGAGTGATGTGAAGCGACTACTACCATATCTTTTTAGAAGTCATGACAAATTGAGTGGCCTTTCATATATCTCTAACCCTAGTGATTCCAATGCAAATGTTACTGTAAGCTTCTCTGACTTTATTACCTACATCTAAAATTCATCTGCTGGCCTATGCTGTTTTTTGCTTTCTGGTCTTCATTTATTACTGGATTTCTTGCTTATATATGCTTGATTGACTTGCTTTTGTAAATATATAATGTCATTCCTTTTGGGAAACATGCATTTTAATAGTTCTTCTGTATTTCTTTATGCATGTTTAGTGGTCAGGCTTGACAGATAAAAGGACTTTTTTTTTTTTTTTTTTGAAGGCAAAAGGACTTCAAACTCCAAAGAGGAGATGAAGATTGAATTTCTACGCATATTGGCCCGATTAAAGCATATTTTCTTAGAGTAGTCTGATATTTCACAAGTCACACTTCTGATGCATTTAATAGAATATTGTAGAATAAGGTTGTAGTTCCATCATTTGGTATTCGCACAACTTATCTCAACTTTTCTGCCACCGTTGCTCCTAGCTTCTACCTTTTTTATTTTTTGAGGAAAGCTTCTACTTTGTTTTTGATCAGTTAGTATTGTCACTCTTTGTTCACTTTTAGAACTGCTATGAGCTAGAAATGTGATTAGTCTCCTTGGTATTTTAATTTAGAGTAACAGAATGATGAAGCCTGGGAATTATTTCTTTTGAAATGCAGATCGAGCATTATCTACAAGTTGTAAAAACTGAAGTGATGACAAGATCTTATAAGATAGTTGAAGAGTACGAGTACACAGCACACAGTAGCTTGGCTCACAGCACCTATATTCCAGTTGCAAAATTTCATTTTGAGCTATCACCAATGCAGGTTTGTGCAGGAAATCCTTTTTAACATTTATGTTTATTGTGCATTAGAATATCTTATTGTGGCGGTATTCCGTCCTCTTTCCAACTTTTTCTTTTTTTTTGGTCTTCAGTTGACTTAATGATTTTTCTTATCTCTCAATTTTTGTGGTTTTAGCTTGTGTCCCTCACCATTTAATTGGTGTTATGCTTCTCGCTTGTGTTCAGGTCTTAATAACAGAAAATTCCAAGTCCTTTTCGCACTTCATCACTAATGTCTGTGCCATTATCGGTGGTATTTTTACGGTTGGTTCTCTTTCCTCTTCGACTTACCCATCCTTGTTCCCCAAAAAAATAAGTAAATAAAAAGTAAATTAAAGATCCTTTCTTTTCTTGTACTTGCTTTAACATTTCTTTGTCTGCGGTTCTGGCATGACAGTAATCACTTTCATATTTGCTTTCCGTTGTTGTTTCAGGTTGCTGGAATATTGGACGCAATTTTCCACAATACTATGAGACTGATGAAAAAAGTTGAACTAGGAAAAAATTTTTGATAATAAAAAGATAGAAATCTAGTTACCGTGTAAAGAGTCAAAACATTGCAAACACAATTTACCTGGATTACTTTGTTAAATTAGGTTTATAATTAATTTTGAGTTGCATAATTTTGCAATGGAATTATAGAGATTTTGGCTGATTTGTGGCTGATATAGAAACCTTCTTTGGTGGAATTCCAATCTTTTATATTTTTAGTTCAGATCTGAATTCGATATACTTTTCTACGACATGTTAATATGAACAAGGAAAAAGACAATAGATAGACTTCACATTCGGTGTTAAGCTACTTTAGCTTTTCTGGAGATTTAAGCTCATTATGTTGCTGCACGAGACAACTGGTATGTGATTTAAAATCAACCTAAAGTTATTGTTGTTGTGTTTTGGATTAGTGTGTGTTGGGATTAAGCTAGGTGTTGAATTACAGCAATTTAATCGGTTTCCATGCAGTGTTCCTCTTCAAAAGAGAGATTGTATCCATCCAACCGCTTTAGACCTTCCTTAAATATCAAACAATGTAGTATAATCGTGACTGTTTCCCTAATACAGATACTGGAAGCAGTTCCACGTTGACTTGTTGCTATTTAGAGCGATCAATACTGTCCATTGTACTCGTAGGAATGACAGAAGGCATGATTTCATTAAAGTTTAGTTTCGTGGGTGCTGAATTTTACATTTTCTTAACTCAGCTATGTTGCAATGGAAAATGAAGAACCGCTGGTTAATGCTTGTTCCCGCACGTGGTATAACAGTTTATTTCTTTTGTACACACTTTGTACATAATGTAGCAACGGCCAATACAAATTCTGCTCAAACATCAGCTTATTTCTCACCGGTATCATAGTGATAACAAATAATTTACCCTTGAGAGCCCAGTTGAAACTACTGAGGTCAAGGTAACGAAAATCATGTAGAAGAGACACAAAACAAAATAACAAAAAAAAAAAAAAAAGAAAATCCTCAGAATGAATTAAAAAATCCCAACTCTTCTTCAAAGCAAATCTTGAATTCAGAAAATTAGCATGAGTGATGATCCAGCAAGAGCTCCTAAGGAGCCAATGAAACTGATGACAATTGAAGATGCACGGTTTTTCTTAGGAGGTGATGATTCTTGTGGAGGTGATCCTCCAGTTTCGGGAGCGGGAGATGGGGGTACCTCTGCTGATGGTGAAGGAGGAGGAGATGATGTTGTTTCATTTGAAGGAGGAGGAGATGCCACTGTTTCATTTGAAGGAGGAGGAGCGTTACGCATGCTTCTGTCCGCCATCACAACTACAATTATCTTTTCGTTCTTGAGGCAGTTATCCTTGACTCCACTTATGAAATAGTAAGGTCCAGACTGATCGAACTTGAACCCAGTGTGGCCATCTTTGAACTTTAGGAGAGGTTTGTCCGTAGTGCAGTTGTCATAGTGCTCCTTAGTTACAAGAAGCACGGAGTCTTTGTCGCCCGGGTAGACAAACACTGCAATAGCAAATAGTAGATGAAAGTTAAAGCGTTTACAGAATGCTGAATGCTGCCTGTGGATGATATGTAGCAAAACAAGCTAGTGTTGAAGTTCGTGAGAAAATGATGCTGATTGTAATAAAATGATCAACTTACATAGGGAGTCCCCAACTTGAAACCGGTTTTTCTCTGCCCATTGATTGAGGCTGTTTGAGTTAGGATCAGAAGGAACTGCCCAACCATTGTTACCTCCAACTTTGAACTCAGATGCGTTGCCTTTCTGAGCAAATAGTAATGTAAGGCTAAACAGGCCGAGGACATGAATTGTTTTCTTAAATGATCTCAAATTGGCCTGAGCCATTGGAATTTGGAAAATAAATGGATTTCTAAACCGAAAGAAACTTCCAGTAGGAAATGCAGATGCTGGAATTCTGTCAAGCTACTGGGGTGACAACAATGGATCATGGGGTATTTGTAAGGCAAGCTGAATGGACTTTGCAAGCTGTGGCAGTGAAGCTTTTGCTTCTTTTTGTTATTCTTTTCCTTTCGGATATCTTAACTTCCAGTACAAAGTATATAGGCTCTTTTTTAGCATGAGCTTGGGCTCTTTTGAGGCCTTTTGGGGAAACTTGTTCTGGAGAAATATACTTTGCTTGACCATTATCAGGACCATGTTATCTTGTGCTTTGGGTATTGGCATCTGACAACAAGATAAGTCTCAAATTTTGTACTTCCATACAGCTGGAGTAGCTTTTTTGAGTGCAAAACGTTTAGTTTAGACAGTTTCTTTTTCTCCAAATTAGATGTTTGTATTTAACAAGGGAAGACATCAATGTGTGATCATTCTTTGTTATCAAAGAATTCAAAGAACTGGAAAGAAGTATCAATTTCTTAAAGGGAAAAAAATCAGCAAAGATTCATCTTTTTTAAAATGAGATTGGTCAGTTAGATGCAGTGAAAAGTTTGTAAAGAGTTCTTTCCCCAGCTGCAGAGGACACACATTGTGTTTCACAGAGGATCCATGTATACATCACGATATCTGCTCAGAATTTCTCATTTTGAATATTAGTAGCATGATTCGTGAAATATATTTGAAAAAAAAAAGTCCTGATAAATTTAAAAAGAAAGTTCTCACATGAATTACAACAACGTAATTCACCTAAATTAATCGGAAAGGGAAAAATAATAAAACTACACTTGCTTTTCTCCGTTGTCTTTTTTCTAGTACGTTATAATATATTTGAGAGACTTCCCCACTTGAAATCTTCTTTTTCTTTTTAGAAAATATAGATATTTTCAAATACTTTAGTAGAAGATTAAGAATTTGCAATCACCTCAACTCTCACGCATAAATATGTTGTCCTATTTTGATCCTAAAATGCACAGCCCTATTCTTTTACTATATCATAGGTAGCAGTTTATGATTGCTGGTAGGAAATGAGATCAGTAGACAATTAAAAATGCAATTCTGCACCCAGTTTCCCTGTGCTCGCACCTTAACAACTCTTTGTAACTTTCAGCAGCAATAAGAAATCTATATGTGCTTTGACTAGGTTGGTTCACATCCCATAGGTTGTAGAAAAACAACTTTAGACTTTGACATGTTGCGTTTGGCAAAACTTGGAAGAATAGTAAACAGGAAAGAAAGTTTCGCCCATTTGCCAAAATCAACCCACCGACGACCTTCATTGCGAGACGTTAATTATACTCCATTTGACATGCAATAGACTTCTAAGTTTCTACATAGTATAATGCACTTAAGTTAAACTAGAATAAGACTATTGTCATTATATCTTAGGAGATTAAGAAAGCCCAGATGTATCCTACAAGGTACAGGCTTCTGAGAGTTGTATCTTGGCACTATTTGTCTCCTTCAAAAAGTGCATATGACGTAGTAGCATAAGAAGATCAGAGGGCCTATCTTTTTATTTTTTTTAAACGTTAAGGAAAGAGTGAGATTCTCTCTAGTAGTGCTAGAGCCTCCCTCCCTTGAGAACAAGTTTCTCATTCAGTCAACAATTCTCACAAAAAAAAAAAAAGAAGTCCAGCTTTCACGATTGTTAGTTTCGTCAGCATCTCAAGATGAGTAATCTCCTGCAAGATATTATTCAACAAATGCATAATGTTCAGTTTGAGGACGAAGAAGCAGATTTTATTAAGGTCAGTGACGAAGAATTTGCACAAGGAGTATTGGATTGCAGCTGCAGTTGCTATGGAAAGTTTCTTGCTGATAAAGAGATTAATCTTAAAGGCCTTAGAAATGCTCTTGTCAAAGCTTGGAAATGCCAAGGATTGAAAGTCTTTCGAGTTCATCCAAACGTCTACCAATTTTTCTTTAACTCCCAAAAGGAATTGCAAGAAGTCATCATCAGAGGTCCGTGGAACATTGAAAATAACCTATTGGTTATCAGACGATGGAAACCAGGAATGGCAGTGGAAAACGAAGATTTTGACTACACACATTTCTGGTTGAACATTATGGGGCTTCCAAGAGAGATGTATACTAAGGAGGTGGCTATCAAGATTGCCAGGAATTTCAAGGATGTTCTCCATATTCAATTGCGGGAGAAAGGGGATTCTGGGGAACGATTCATTAGAATGAAAGCTTCGATAAATACAAAAAAGCCCTTAAGAAGGATTGTAAGAGTGCGAAAAGAAGATGCTTCTGAGTTGATGGGGATTATTCGATATGAAAGGCTCCCTACTTTCTGCTACGGTTGTGGCATAATGGGACACTCCTCTAAAAATTGCTCTAAGCAGTTTATTAGGGATGATAACAGTTTTGGTTTTTGGCTAAAAACGGACATCATCCATTCTAGGTGCCTTTGGAGCTCAGCATCAGTCGGAGAAGGAAGTGGTATACCGGAAATCGTGGGCAGCGAGGGTGGTGTTTCAGCCCATCATAAGCTTTCTGAAAAAGCAGACTTGGGTGCGGCTCAAGGCACTTCCAAGACGGCGCTTCAGCAATTTGACAAATCCAATGTAGGAGTCAGTGGAGATTTGCTTCCAAAAGGTGGGACCAATCAGGAAGCCATAGGTTCTAGTCCCAGCATGGAACCCTTGCAAATCAGGAACGAAACACGAGGAGCCTGTGCAGGGCCCACTCTACATCCGGGTTCTAACGTTAATCTTGGGCCTCTTCTTATAAGGCAAAATTCGAATACATGCCTGGACCCATCAAGGCAAATGGGGGATTATGTGGAGAACCCAAACCCAGAGGAGCCTTCTGAAAAGGAAATCCCGGAGCCTTTGGGCAAGTTTCAAGCCCAAACCTCACAACAATTAGATATCTGCATATCAGACTCTCAACTGGTTCATACTTCTCTCCTGTCCGTTGGTGATTCCAGTAGAATGATTACCAATGAGGATGGCAATACGAATTTTCTTCTGTCAGAGTGCAGCAGAGGAGAGAAGAGACAGAGGATGGAGCTGGATAAGGTTAGTGTTTCACGAGGCAGAACCAAGAAAGCAAAAGAAGCTGAGTCATTTTTTCTTAACACTTCTACTGAGCAAACGGCGGTGGCTGCAATGCAGCACCGCCGAGACCCATGAAAATCATAATCTGGAATTGCCGAGGGCTTGGGAACCCTCGTGCAATTTGAGCATTCAGTTTTTTACTGAAAGATAAAGATCTCGACATCATTTTCCTATCTGAAACGAAACTTTTTTCTAAAAGCATGGAGAAAATCAAGGGCAAGGTGGGATATCCTTACGGTTTCTTTGTAGATAGTATAAATTCAGGAGGGGGTTTGGTATTAATTTGGAAGGAGAATGTTAAAGTAAAGGTGGAGAGTTACTCACTTGGGCACATTGATTCAACAGTTAAAGTAGAATCGAATGACATAACTTGGCGGTTCACAGGCTTCTATGGTAATCCAGTAACAAGCCAACGGAAACACTCTTGGAGCCTACTACGTAGACTGGTAGATATTAATGACTATCCATGGCTTTGTGCCTGAGATTTTAACGAGATTGTGGATGCCAGTGAGAAATGGGGAGGTAGTCTGAGAAGCCATAGCCAGATGGCAGCCTTCAAACATGCCATAGATGATTCAGGATTATGCAATCTGGTATACCAAGGAAACCAATTCACCTGGTCCAGAGGGAAAAAGGCACACGATAAGATTTGTGAAAGATTGAATAGGTTCCTAGCTACCGCCCCTTGGAGTGAATTGTTCCCTAATGCAGTAATAGAACACCTAGCTTCATCTCACTTGGATCACATTCCAGTCATGCTGACAACAATTGGGAAGAGACCTTCTAGTAGCAAAGGAGAACAACATAGAAGGGTGTTAAGATTTGAGGAGATATGGATGTCTGATGAGTATTGTCAAAAACTCATTTCTGAAAAATGGAGTAATGTTGGGCAGCATCCTGTACAAAATTTCTCCTTAAATACAACAAATGTGCCGGTAGAACTTTCCAAATGGGGAAGAGCGCACTTTGGAGATATCAGGAGGAAAATAAAGTGTGTGAAAGACAAACTGAAGTCTGTGCAATGTAGGCCCAATATGGACAAGGAAGCTGAAACAGGTTTAAGAAAAGAGCTGGACCATCTTCTGGAGTTAGAGGAAATTCATTGGAAACAAAGGTCAAGGACTAGCTGGTTGTAGAGTGGGGATCGGAACACCTCCTTTTTTCACAAGAAAGCTAGTAATAGAAGGAAAGGGAACGCTATTCATAAGCTGAAGGATGCTAATGGTCTATGGTTAGTAAAGGAAGATCAGGTGGCTGCTCACATTACAAATTTTTTCAAGCAGCTATATACTAGTCAAACCACACAACTTGACTCTTGGAGTGCAGTGAGGGTCAAAAGAATTCCAAATGAATTGAGAGGAGCTCTGGAGCAAAGTTTAACGACAGATGAGATCAAAGCTTCTTTATCCAAAATGCATCCCTGGAAAGCACCAGGTCCAGATGGCTTGCAAGCTGGATTTTATCAATGTTACTGGGAAATAGTGGGAAAGGAGGTAATCGATATGGTGCTATCCTTTTTGAACGGAAATAGTACCTTGGAAGCAATAAATCATACACACGTTGTTTTGATACCTAAAGTAAAGAATCCTGAATCTATCTGTGAATATAGGCCTATTAGTCTTTGCAATATTTGCTACAAGATTATAGCAAAAACTTTAGCTACTAGGTTGCAACCGATCCTTCCCTACATTATTGATGACTCTCAAAGTGCATTCGTTCAAGGTAGATTAATCACAAATAATGTGATAGTGGCCTTTGAAACTTTCCATTGGTTGAAAAACCAAAAGAATTCCTAGTCTAAGTACTTTGGGTTGAAATTAGACATGAATAAAGCTTTTGATAGAGTTGAATGGAGTTTTTTGGAGTTCATGATGAATAGATTGGGTCTGCCACACAGATTTTGTGAGTTGGTTATGAAATGTGTTACATCTGTCTCATTCTCCATCCTTCTCAATGGACGAGTTACTGAAACGTTCCAGCCAAGTAGGGGTCTAAGGCAGAGGGACCCCTTATCCCCCTACCTCTTTATCATTTGTGCTGAAGGTTTGTCCGCATTGATTAGAAAGCAGAGAGGAGGGTCTTTGGAGCGGGATTAGAATGGGCTGCCAAGCTCCTTCGATTAGCCATTTGCTTTTTGCAGATGACTGTCTAATGTTTGCTAAAATGGAGGAGAGCAATATCAGGCTTATTCTAAGCCTATTAGGAGAGTATGAAAGAGGCTCTGGACAGAAAGTGAATTTGACGAAGTCGAGGGTGTATTGTAGCAACAATTATAACAGTCAGGAGAGAATGGAGCTATCAGAAAGCTAGGCGTCCCAATTAGATGATGGGAAGGGGATGTACCTTGGTATGCCCTACATGATTGGTAGATCCAAGAAGGAAATTCTATCTTTTATCAAGGAGAAAGTTAAGAAAAAGCTGAAAGGATGGAAGGAGAAGACTCTCACTCAAGCAGGAAGAGAAGTGTTGATTAAAGCAGTGGCTCAAGCAATCCCCACATACTTAATGTCCTGTTTCAAGTTAACAAAGGCTGTTTGTAAGGAAGCTCAATAGCATGATTCGTGATTTTTGGTGGGGACAGAAAAATGAAGAAAGAAAGCTTTGTTGGGTGAGTTGGGAGAACCTTTGTAAAAAGAAATCTGAAGGAGGTATAGGGTTCCGGGATTTAGAGTGCTTCAACTTAGCCTATGCTTGCTAAACAAGGTTGGAGACTGTTAAACAATACTGACTCATTGGTAGCCAGAACTCTGAAAGCAAAGTACCATCCTCATTCCGATTTTAGGAAAGCAAAAGCAAGCAGGAATTCGTCTTATATTTGGAGGAGCATCTGAGAAGGCCAAATGTCTGTTAGAATCAGGCTTAAGATGGAGAGTAGGGAATGGAGCTCGACATTAATGTATGGGATGAGCCATGGATTCCAAGGCCTTAACTCCTTTAAGGTCTCACACCTCAATCGAGAGCTTATGGCCCCAAGCCACTGTTAAAGACTTAATTAACTGGGACGCTGGTCTTTGGAACTTGCATCTGCTCCAAAATCTTTTCTTTGATTTTGAAGTAGAAATTATTCGAAATATTCCTCTAGCTCCCTAGGGGCCGAAAGATGAGTTGGTTTGGCATTATTCAAGAGATGGTTAATTCTCTGTGAAATCTGCTTATCAAGTCGCAATGAATCTTAAGAGACAAGCTCACAATTCTGGTTCGACCTCCTCATCATCTAGCACAGGTCATGTGGTTTGGAAGAAATTATGGAATCTGGATATCCCACCAAGAATTAAAACTTTTCTTTGGAGAGCAGCTACAGGCACTCTGGCTACGGGTGTCAATCTTTATAGAAGATTATGTCGTTTTGGAGTGGGGTGCTCCAGGTGTGGAGCTAATGAAGAATCTGACAAGCACGTGTTTTTGGAGTGTAATGAAGCTAAGGAGGTGTGGAAACAAATAGACAAGTTCCAGCTGAAGATCATTGACAGATTCAGCAGCTTCAAAGATTGGTTTGCTGCAAGACTGGAGGAAGAGAATCAGATAGAATGGAATTTTTTGCAGTCATATTATGGCTAATTTGGAAGTCAAGAAACGAAAGAATTTTTTTAAGGAAAAGGTAGGCAGGCGCAGCAAATTTGTAGTTATGCTTCCAGTTTCCTCCAAGAGTACAAGACAGTATATGCAAGAAGACAGGCTTCCACTTGCTATCAAAGTCAACACAACTGTGTTAATAGGTGGAAACCTCCCCCTGAAGGAATGCTGAAGATCAATATAGATGGCTCTTATACGCAAGAGGCAGCAGGCTTGGGCCTAGTGATCAGAAATCAATCTGGTGAAGTTGAAGCTGTAATGACGGAGACAATCCCTTTTTGCTTCGATGCAGCTCATGCTGAAGCCTTAGGCTTTTTGAAAGCACTTGAATTTGCTAGAGATTTTGGCATTTCACACTTTGAAATTGAAGGAGATGCACAGGAGATTATCAACAAAATAAATAGACAGCAAGAGGATCTTTCTTTGGTGGGGCACATCATCAAGGGTATCCAATCCCTTCTGAAAGAATTTCCAGTTGTTTCGATCAATTTTATTCCCAGGATCTGTAATAGACCAGCACATGAAGCTGCGCAATTAGCTCGAAAATCTTTAGGCAGGAAGGTTTGGTTTTCGTGTTTTTCCAAAAATGTAATGCTGGCTGTACTATCTGACTTTTCTCAATGAAAGCAATTTATTCTCAAAAAAAAAAAAAAAAAAACGTTAAGGGAAAGGGGAAAAGAAATGTTCAATGGAGGACCCATCTGTGGGTTGTAGATGTTCAATGGAGGGGAAAAGAAATGATACAATATAGTTGGTAAAATATCTTTTAAATGTAAGAATTTCATATACCGAGTCTGAGAGACATACTAAATTAGCAACTCTTCAATCTTGTATGAAACGAAGACTTTGTCTCCATTGTTGACTCCTTAATGATGGAAAATTGCTCTCTCTCTCTCTCTCTCTCTCTCTCTCTCTCTCTGTGTGTGAGAGTGTAGAACTACAAGCTTTTAGTTAAACATAAGAAAGTGAAAATCCAATTGCCAAATTACTTGCTGCAATTATTAAGAAGATCATTAGTACTCCTATTTTGCATCAAAATCATTCCTACTATTCTACGGTTGGTATAACGCAAATCGAACTTTTTCCAAAAACATGTTAAAAGTTTGACTTTTATCACTCTTATGAAAAGCACCCCCAACTTATTATGAATTTTTTTTTCATACGTTCGGTAGAATGGAAAATTTTTCGACAAGATCATTGTGATATGTTTTTTTAAATAAATTAAATTTATTTTACTTTTTACTCATTGTTTAGTTACTCAAACCTCATTAATAAATCCCTTTTGTTATGGTAATATATCGTAATACCGTGGAATTCAATAAAGAAGGAATCAGTCAAACATTGGAAAAGTCGAGTTTCCTTTCCTTTCGAGTTCCATTGACTTGACTCAGTGTCTTGTATTGATACAGTATTACTTAGCCCAAAAAACAATAACAAAAAGAAATAAATAGAAAACAAAGACTCTGTCCATTGAGCAGTCCATAACATTTCCATTTCAACTTCCCGGGAATAAAGGCCGGTGGGTGGGCACCGATCCCTTGATCCCTCGCCTTTCTCGCTACCCTCTTTACCTCCAACCCAGCTTTATATGTCCTGTACTTAATAGATTGATTAAGAGATAGAGAAGCAAATTTTTTTCCTTGTTTCTCGTTTTTTGTGTTAAGGGGACCTTTTTTTTTTTTTTGGTTAATTTATTGAAGTTCTTTAATGTTAATCACTAGCCCAAAAGTTGCCTTTGTTGCCTCCCTCTAACTATAACCACCCCCTTCATTGTTACAGCCAGCCAGACAGACAGACAGCCAGCCTAACTAATTTCTAAATTAAGAACTCATAAAAAGGAAAAAAATTAAATTTCAGAGAATCCGAAAAGATTAAATAACCGGAAGGAATACATTTCCAAGCTTTGAAGTGGCCCTTTTGGGATCATTGTGACAAATAAGGTATAAGGTCAGCCAATGAGCATTTATGCATGATCTGAATTGATTCTTTTACGATTTTATGTGAAATCTGATCTGGGTTTTTGGGATTAACCTTGTAGGTGCTGGTTTTCAGGTCAGGACTTGGTATTGAAGATTTCTCGAGTGGGTTGTTTGTTGGTTTTTTTATCTGGGATTGTTTGAAATGTGGAGGGACAGTGGAGCTCCTGCTGATGAATTCTATCAGATTCGACCTGAATGCACTGATGTTCCCAAAAGCAAGTTTCGAATCAAGGTTTGTTGATTTCCTTCTCTTCCAGTTATGACATTTTGTTTATGATAAAATTGATACTTTTTTATTTTTTTTGGGTTTTTTAAGAAAATTTTGAACTCAGCATTGTCTTGTTTATGTTCTAAAGATCACATGGAAGTGTTTCCGTTTTGAATAGTGGTCTAAAGATTTGCTATTTGGTGGTTATGTGAAGTTGTTGTTACATTTCCTATGCTTTGAATGCTAGTATAACCATTTTTTGATTGTTGCTTCTTTATTTTGTTACCTCGATTTCGGGATCTTTTTGTAGAATAACAAAATATTTACTGTATCGCATTACAAATCATTCAATACCTAAAATGAGGATAATGAATACTCTTTACTGGAGCGTTCTGATTTACTGTTTTGGAAAATTTTTGACTGAAATAGTCATAATTAATACATCTGCTTAACCAACCTTTATGATAAATATCATCTTCCAATTTTGACGTGTTTAAATAATTAGCTCTCTGAAAATTGGCAGACCTTTTTTTTTTTTTTCCCAACGATACCATAAATATTTAAATTTATAGCTTTTTGCTAGTTGACAGACTTGATTCAAAGTGTAGAATTCTCAAGGAAATGAGATAAGGAGGAATTGTGTGATTAGATAAATGTGGATGATGTATTGTGAACCACAATTGAGATTTGAGAGGCTGAATTGGTCCAGCAGTTACTTCAAGTAGCAAAACCACCAGAACAAATAATTACCACTGAAGATCACTAATTTTCACTCAAGCTTATTGCTTGATCATTCTGCTTTTTCACTGAATAAGTAGGCTTCTCAAAAGAGTTCTTTTTGTTATACCTTAACATGGGGCAATTAGAAAATAGTTGAATAAATTTTTTGGTCAAAGGAGAATGGATTGAGTTTCCTTTCTATAGAAAATTTTTATCATTCGAGTGTGATACAAGGGTAGTAGTCCTTGTTTTGATATTCCTTAACATCTTTTAGAACCAACTTGGTTATCAAAATCCAGAATGGTCAGAGATACCACAATGAAGTGACAAGCAGTCATTTCGTTTCTGCCGAGACCTTCTCTATTTTTCACTGCTAGTTTGTGTCCATGCTTAGGCACATCATTAGTTGAGTGCTGATAAGGGAACTGAATTAGAAGATACATGAGCAAGGGAGAATATTTATTTCAAGTAACTTCTTAGCATTTGGATTTTAATTGCCGAAGATACTGTGTCTTGGAAGAGTAGTAATTTGAGAGAAAAGTATGTGAGTATGTACCCTTCCTATTTACATGATTCAAAGTGTTAAATAGTGGTATTATTTTGATAGTTGAGTTGTTGTTACCATCATTTTCCTAAAACTTTCTTGGTCTGTTTCCTTATTGCCTCAAGTTTTTCTGTTTTATTTGCTTATCCAGGCGGGAAAAACATTAAGTCCGCGGAAATGGCATGCTGCATTTACTGCAGAAGGGTATCTTGATATAGGCAAAACGCTTCGTCGCATTTGTCGTGGGGTGAGTAGGGAATCATAAGAGAAAATCTTCATGAGGGTTGTTACAATTTCATTGGACTTGTCAGCACATCTTTTAGTCTATACGTTTTATTTCGTTGGACTATCATGACAATGCATGCTTTTAGGTCTTTTGACCATTTGCATTATGTTTTACCTTTCTTTTGTTCCACTGCTGGAGATTGTTTTGGTGTGTAGTAATGTACTTTTGGCAAAACAGGGTATCCATCCTTCAATTAGAGGTGAAGTTTGGGAGTTCTTATTGGGTTGTTACGATCCTAAGAGCACATTTGATGAACGAGACCAGATACGGCAACGTCGTAGGTAGCTGTTCTTTGCTGTATATGATACGATAACAAATTGCTCTTGGATGTTTTGGAAGGCTTACATGTGTAATTGAAACAAATAATTCCTGGATATGAAAGCTTTGCGGCATCGGGTGATGAGAATTAATTAACATGGATAGCTATAACATGTTTAATTTATGATCAAGGAATGAACTTAAATGATCATGGGTAACATATCTAGTGATGTTTCAAGGGAAAATAATTTGACCTTATACAAAAAATCATTTTGTAGTTTACTGTAAAAGACTAGTAATGCATATCTCTATCTTATCCTATCCTGTGACCCACTGATGAATTTTTTTCAAAATTTCATACTTACCTTAGTTGAATTTTAAAATAGATTTTAACTGGATTTAGTCCTCTAAAAGATTGAGCAAATTTCAATTGGCTTTTAATGCACTGTCTTGCTGTATTTTTTTTCTCTTTAAGTGTTTGTATTAGAGTTGCAATTCAAACTCTAAATTGTTTAAATAATTTAGTGTTATTATTTTTTTTATGTAAACTGTCAGGGCAAAATATGCCTTAATGAAAGAAGAGTGCCGCCAAATGTTTCCCTTGATTGGAAGTGGTAGGTTCATCACGGCACCCGTGATCACTGAAGATGGTGAACCTATTAAAGATCCAATAGTACTTCAACAAATAAATTTGGACCCAGCATCAATAAACCAAGAAAATGGTATACTAATTTTCAGCTTTAACCTTGCAGTACAGTATTGACCAAAAGGAGAATGATGTGACTGCTGTAATTAGATATTAAGCCCTTAGTCTTGTTATTGTAGATGCTCTTGGTTACAAACTCCGAGACAAGAATGTGATTCAGTGGAAACTTACACTACATCAAATAGGTTGGTGTTTCATTACCAAATTGATGCATTTTTTCAAGGATTCATTCTTAACAACTGCCAATGTTCTCCGATCTATTCTTCCCATATCCTCATCATATATTTGTTTGAACTGAATAGAATTGAAGTTTCCACTGGGATATTCTGCATGGATCTTCATTTCTTTAGAAGTTGATGATTACTTGTTTTTACCTTGTAAGCTTTGATCCATGATGTATTATGCATTCTAGGTCTGGATGTTGTTCGGACTGACAGGACACTAGTATTTTACGAGAAGCAAGAAAATTTATCAAAACTCTGGGATATTCTAGCTGTTTACGCCTGGTCCGATACAGATGTTGGCTATTGTCAAGGTGGGTGGTCAAATACACTCTTGAAGTTGGTATCTTGTTGTTTCTTGGCTTCCCTTTAGCACACTCTTGTATTTCTAAACAATTACATGTATGTGAATCAAATCTTCAGAAAGATTACTATGAATAAGGATTTTTGCCTGATCTTAGATAGGGAGGCTGTAGTTTAACTGCATTATGTTCTCATTATTTTTTTCTACATGGTATAGTTGTGGTAGAGGCAAGTCTGAAACTACTTAAATCAAGTGATCTGCACCTGATCCTTGTTTAAAAAGCTTTTATCCAATGCATGAAATAAATTGATTAGGAAGTCAACTTTACAGAATTACCTAACATCTCTATATGGTTTATGTTATGTTAAGTCATTATCCAACTTAAAATTTGTTTGACTGATTGGTAATCTTGTCTCTTGCTCATGCCCTGCTATGTATCTGTTTATTTTATTTTAGCAAAACATTTTGGGTCAGTTAAATCATACACGATTTCTTGTTCCTATCCATATACTAATTCTACTGACATTGGAATTTGAACTCAATGATAGATTTTTGGCATTGCCAAATAATATGTTTACTCTATCTTGAAACCGAAAGTATGTGACAAGAGTTCATTTATCATCTGCATTGAGGTGCTTGTTCTGATGTTAATTTTAAGAGTGTGCTGAGCAGGTATGAGTGATCTTTGCTCCCCTATGATAATCCTTCTGGAAGACGAAGCAGATGCATTTTGGTGCTTTGAGCATTTAATGCGGAGATTGGTAAGTTTTTCCTTTACCTATTATGCTGTTACAATGATCTGTTGCATTTTTTGTGTTTCACTCCATTCTGCGTTGCATCATGGTGATGCAGGAGATTGATTTATGTGAATGTGTCATCGGGTAGATCCATCTACTGAATGCTAAGCACATATCATCAAATTTAGAATCAGCATTGGTCTCTAGAATTTTGTGGAATATGCTTTTGTAGTGTGAATATTAGAAAACTCATGCCTCATTGATAACGAAAATTAGTAATTTTAGTTGATAAATATATCGTTGTCAATCTCAAATACTTTTGAGACAAAATAACAACCATGTCAAAAGTGCATTACCAAGGATAGAATTCTTGTAGTGCCTTACTTTGTACTCTCTCATGATGGTACCTCTCTTAATCTTTTATCTTGATGAGCTGTATTTGGGTTCCTTTGTGAGTCAAAAGTGTATCATTCACAGTCAGTGATATTTGTGGTGTTTGGGCTTCCTTTTTCTTGTTGACTATCTTTATACTTTCAAGAATTGAATAATGTTCAATTACTGATTGGACTTCTTGCTATTGAAACTCTAAAGCGAGGAAATTTCAGATGCACAGAGAGCTCTGTTGGTGTGGAGACACAGCTTAGCAATCTAGCTTTGATTACTCAAGTTATTGATCCTAAGCTTCATCAGCACTTAGGTATCTGTGTTAAACTCTTGTAATTTACTATTGTCCAGAATGCAATTATCTATGTTGTCATGGATTTAGTGTTAATTTGCTTAATAATTTTTTGACTCAACATGTTTCTTGTTCATGAAAAATAGGGCTCTTCTCTAAGGTTTTCTCATCTTTTTCGTATCTTACTCAGCAAAGCCTTGGTTTTACGACTCTGCTTTAGAGAGGGCCATGCTTCTAGTCTATTATACTATTGCCATATTTTTTTCTGTTACTTCATTGCGTGTTTTGTTTTAGTCCATTACTTCTAGGGTTACCTTCCATATACTTGTATAATTCATCATTTCAGTGCTTTTGGAGGTCAGACAACCTATATCTGAAGGAATGTTTCTTTTGTATAACATTTAAGCACTTCTGCCTGGTTTGATGTGCTTGTTTGAAGATAGATTTAACATGAATACTTGTAAAGTTACCACTTACCAAATGTTGATAGACATAGAGGTGCATTAGTGTCTTATTCAATCGTTTGTTTTCTCATGTTTGTTTCGGACTTAATATTGCAACCATAGCCAAAGTTTCAACTTTATGTTTAAGAGTTCCTCTTATTCTGTCATCTGCTCTAAATAATTAATTAACGCCATGGTATCTGATCTTGCTCACAGAAACCCTTGGTGGAGGTGATTATCTGTTTGCTTTCCGCATGCTTATGGTTTTGTTTCGTAGAGAGTTCTCCTTTTTGCGATTCAATTTACCTATGGGAGGTAAGAGTTAATCCTTTTTCTATTGTGGAATTTTCTCATGCTATTAGAACTCACCTGACTGTAGACTGTTAAATTATGTTTCATTACATTGTAAAGAAGACCAAATTGGAAGCTTTTACCTTCTACAGTTTTTTCTCCCTCTTAGTAAATTGTTGGTCTATCACCAGTTATTTTTTTTGGTCAACATGTAGAATGATATAGAAAATAAAAATGTGGGAAGTCTCTTATCTCTACCATTTTACTGGCTAGATATGAGACTGTTAATCTATTATACATTCTAATTACGGCCCCACGGGAAACTTAAGTTTGGGAAAGACATAGTCCCAGCTCATTTTTTCTTGATACTTGTGATCTTCAAGATCTATTTGCTTCCTTCTGGAGATTTCTTGAATTCTTGCTATCTGTTTTTGTTACTCAGCTATTCATCATTCCTTTTTTTTTTTTTGGGGGGGGGGGGGGGGGGGGGGGGGGTTGGTTGGGGGTTTTTGTTAAGTTATGATTCTCTTGGTTACTACAACACTAAATTCTCTGTTCTTTCTAAAAGCTAGTTATTTTTAATAGATGATGTGGGCCCTGGAGTATGACCCAGACTTGTTCTCTATGTATGAAGATCCTGAGTCTGCTGCTGAAAAATCTGAGGGATCTAAAGGAAAAGCAAAGTCAAGAAGGCATTGTGGAAAATACGAAAGAGAGAACATAAAAAATGGGGGCAAAAATGATGAAGCGCCTCTTCCAATTTCTATTTTCCTTGTAGCAAGTGTCCTGAAAGATAAAAGCTCCAAGTTGTTGACAGAAGCTCGAGGTCTAGATGACGTTGTTAAGGTCAGTGTGATAGGTTTCATGTGTTTATTTTTAGGTTAAATTACTAATAGCCCCTCTGTAGTATCAGCTTTGACCACATAACTCCCTATACTTTTAATATGACCATATAATCCCCTTGTAGTTTTATGAAATGTGGAAATTAGATGGAATATTCCACACTAGGTGTGTATAACCCATTTATTGTCACGGAATATTCCGTATTGATAGAACGAGATTTGGAATATTTTGGGAATATTCCATGATGAAGCATTGATTCCCTCCATTTTTCACATTTCATAAAACCACAAGGGATTTATAAGGGGGTTATGTGATCGAAAAAGATACCACGGGAGGTTATTAGTAATTTACCCTTATTTTTATGGACCTCAACTCTAAGTACTTATTCCGTTCCACGTTATGTGCCACCTACAGAATGCATTACTAAAAAGATTAGATAATTAGAGGCTTATGAGGATGGTAATTGTGTCGCATATACTGACAGGTCATTATTGTGGTTTTAAACTAAGGCTTTCTTTCCTTTTCTCTTTTAATCGCATTCTGTAAAAGTTACATGTTGTCACATCGTTGATAACTGTGAGTATAACAACAATGGTTCTAAAGCGTTGAAGGAAAGTAGATAGCGCTTCTCTCATCTCAATTAACAATTGAACAGAAAAAATCTTGAAGAAATAATTATGTATTTCTGTACACAAAGGCGTGAACGCAACAACTGAAAGTATAAAGAAGTTGATTCATGCTAATAATATATTGACTTTTTACGAGACTCAGAAAATTATTTAGATGTTTGTGCAGTGTGTCAGAATCTTGTGTCATCGTCTGTTTTCAAATACTTGTAAGAGCTGAAATCCATTGATTTTTGAGGATGTGTGAGTGGATTCTCCTCTATGCTCACCATTATGATCTCTCCATCTCACCTTGGGCATTTTGTTGGCCTTTAGTTCCATATGGACTTGTACTTTAAAACATGGTGGGAAAATGGCTGGAAAGTACATTGTCAAAACTGTCTCGTCAAATCATTGGTTACTTCTTATGTTGCTAACTTTGTTTCCTTGCTTGTTGCCTTTCTCAGATACTCAATGACATAACTGGTAGTTTAGATGCAAAGAAGGCCTGCAATGGTGCTATGAAACTTCACAAGAAATATTTAAAGGTATATGTCAACCTTTAGATACTATATTTGTAGACCTAATATAACACTATAATAGGAAAGGTAAAAAGAAGAAAAATAAAATGGGCAAATGACCAAAGATGCTGACACTGGAATAGCTAGCTTGAAGACTGTGCCATTACAAATTCTGAGCCTTAAAAATATAATGCATCTTTGTTGCAGAAGAATTCCAGAAATAAATTTTCCTTTCCTTCCATATTTCCTTTCTTTTTTGGTAATTCTGGACTTGAACTTTTTCTCTGGATTTTGGTGACTAAGCCTTCATTTCCATCAGTTCTTGGTATAGTATAAGTTCAACAAAAAAAAAAAAAAAAGACCTCCCAGTAACATAATTCTTTAGATAAAGAATTAAGAAGAGCCACTATAGTAGGAAGAAGCCTAAGATTCTCTTCTTCTTCTTTTATTTTTTTATGTTTTTTGGTTGCGAACCGTCTATTTGTTTTGTATTTAGTCGTAATAGGATAGGAGGTACAAACGGATGTCCTACACTCATATTAGATCTTTTGCTACAAAATACTAACAAATTATAATATTATATTGTCCCTTTGCTCATTATTGGTTTGATGTTACTGCAGGCAAAGAAACAATGATAGCGCAACAAAAATTTTGACATTCAGACAATACAAGTACAGCTATTGTATATTTGAGCCATTTCAACAAAGAACAGAAATGTTGCAGTCTGCGGTTTGGTAAAATGAGAGCATCAATTGTATATTTCCACACTGATACAGTCGGTCGCAGGGATTGTGTACTTCAGACATATTGCAAATAAATCCCACGTTACGGATGCATTTTGATTCAAGTATATTTGAAAGAAAGCTTGATCCTTTTTACACCTGTGAATATTCTTGTATTCATCAAAGGTGGTATGGAATATTGCTTGTGTGAAACAAAGATGTAATTTTTGTAACTCTGATGAAATGCAACATACAAATGGTTCTGTTGATAATTTGACTTGTCAGATAAACACTATATGATGTGGTGTTGTTGAAGTACTGATAATCCGAATATCAAAGTCCAAACATTTGAATGGCTTTTCTGGCATTTGCATGTAAACATACGTGTATAAATCTTGAAGCTATGAACTAACAACTTTGCACCCTAAACCTTCGCATTACCAACCACTTGCCAGAAGCTCTCTCACAAGTCTCAACATGTAAACGTCCAATAAAAAACCACAGCCTACAGGCTGCAGCGATTAATAACATTGCAATTGCTACTTGATTATAGTTAATAACTCTACTACATTTGCACAATGGCAAAAACTCATAGCTGCAGCCGCTCTTCTTCTGGTTATCTTGGCAATCTCAAAAGCCACCGTCTATCGAACAACCATTACAGCCACCATACTGGATGAAGAAAACCTTGGACACGCCCGTCAGAGATGCAGGCAGCAGATGCAGCCCCAGCAATGCAAGAACTACATAATGTCTCAGTCTCAGACGGGTCAAGGGCCAATCAACAGCGTGGCTCCGGAAATGATGGTGGAGGACAACAATCAGCAACAACAGGGCTGACAGAGCCTTTACCAATGCTGCATGAAATTAAAAGATGTAGATGATGAATGCCGTTGTGACGTTATCAAACGAATGGTGATGCAGCAAATGCAAGAGTTTCAGAGCCATGGGATGACAGCAGAAGCAGCGAATGATGGAACGGGCTAGAGACCTTCCTGGCAACTGCAACATGCAGCCCTACCAATGCCAATTCTAGAACATCTCTCTAACTATATAGACGATACAGCCATCGTTGTATTAATCTATCTAAATGAATTATCATAAATAAACACATCGTATTGTGCATTTATTTAGTTTCTTGTATCAAATTTCTTATCAATTTCCAGCTGTTGTTGGACTTCTAATCTTGTTCTGATCCGGACTTGTTAAGGAAGAAATTGAGAAATTGCTTGGTTTCCCAATCACTATTACTAAATATTGTTGTCAGGTCAAAACGTTTCAATATTGTTTTCAAGATATTTTGTCACATCCCACCACCACTGGTTGTAACACGCCGCGTATTAGGTTCACCCAATACGCAATGCTCTAAAATTCAAAACAATTCTAAATCACAATATAATAAATAAATAAATAAAATCACCTTACTTATTACAATCATCCTCAATGACAAAATTGACTCCCATAAAAGTCATCAAATTTTCTAAACGATATAATTAACATTATACATAAAAGAAACTAATGTCATTGGCTCATCGCCATAAACCTACCAACTAATAATCCTCAAAATATTTTCTTTATTCAGAAGACAAAACACTAGCTAGCCTATCCTGAATTAACCAGGCCTACAAAACAAATAAGATACGTGGGATAAGCAACTAATATGCTCAGTAAACAATTCCACTCCTTTCTTACCAATTTGAACAGTTACATACATACGTATATATAATACATGCATTCATTCCGTCACACAACATCCATATCACACCCAAAATATTAATACATAACATACATGTATCAAAATTGTGGCATATCAAACGAAACATAATCCATACATACATGTTCATACGTAAGTAGGCTCTGATTCATCAATGCAGGAACCAGTGGTACTAGATATCTAACTTAACTTTTCCCCAATTAGGAGGGTCATAATCCTACATATATGTCCTGACTACTCACCGTTAGGGAGGTAGACGAGAACTAGCTCTTTCTAGTGTATAAGGAATAATCAAGAGCCAAAACATACATGTCATACATTCACACATCACACAGAATCATGCATATACTATATATATATAGTCAAGGTGCCACAAATATACGAAGAATTATTGCAATTATAACATGCCCAACTTGTGTTTCATATTACGAAAATATTCACGAAGGAATAAATATACATATACAATAATTTTTCAAAATAGGAGAAAGGTTAGGAAACCACTTACCTTCAAAGTCCAATTCCGACTTCTCTAAATCGATAATCTCGTTTCGAAAATATCCATCACCTAGTTATGATTGAAATAAAAATACAATTTCACTTTAATACTTATATCTAATAAAATCCTAAAAACTCTAAAACCTGCATTACGAATAATTCTAAAACTTACGAGCCCAAAATAAGAGAAAAGATATAATTATCACTTATACTTCCCGATTGAAAACTTAAACAAACTTAATTTCAACGTATGCTTAATTTAACAAAAAAAAAAATCTGAAAACCGCTAGTTACCATTAAAACTTAGGAGGCGTTTGGTTCAAATTCCTTAATCACTATCACTATGGGTATCATTAACCCTACTATGAGTATGGGTTTTGATGATTCCCTCCAACATGTTTGGTTTAATAATGGAATGAGTATCATTATAAGAATATTTGTTTGGTATACTGAAATGACTTTCAAGTAAATTTTAAAATTTTTATTTATGATATACATATTTTTTAGATTTCTTATTTTGTATATTTAAAAAAAATTTTAAAAGATTTCTTCAATTTTAAATATAGTCATGCTCTAATTTGAGTTTTATGGAAATGATAATCTTAAAAAAAAGTCATTTTTATTATATTAACAGAGAGTATTATATATCTTTGATTTTCAATACAATTTTTTATAAAATTATTGAATGTAAAAAAAATTATTAAAAAGAATTTTTGTAAAAAAATTTATAAAGTACTAATAAAAAATATTCAAAATCAAAAGACGAGAAAGAGAGACAGAGAGAGAGAGTATTGAGAGTGGGTAACTCAAAAGACATATATTTTTTAATGGGTGTGTTTTTGCCCTTAATAATAAGGGTTAATGGGTTGATAGACTAGTATTTTTGAGGAATCATTAACACCCTAATTAATCACTATCATTCTCATTGAATGATAGTGATAGTTGTTTAACAAACATCAACAATGGGTATCATTACTTATGATGCCAATTCTCCCTCCTTGATTCCCCTAAACCAAACACCCCCTTAATTATTCTTATTACCAAAAAAGAAAATCTAAGAGCTAAGCATTAAGATTTCTTATTACCCTAAAAAGAAATCCAAAGGCTAAGCACATGACATGCCAAATCGTAATTGAAGTGAATAAAACCCATTGTGTCAGCCACCCAACTATCAGAGGCAGTAGCATTCTTTTAGAACTAGAAATATAATTGGGGAATTCATGCCTCCGTTCCGTGATTTCCTTGCCTTTCCGTTGCCCCCTTCTTTTTTTTTTTTTTTTTTTTTGTGGTCGTGGGTCCATATGGGACCCACAAATGACCTTGCCAAGCTAAAGCCCTCGATCCTGCTGATCTGACGCCATAGCCATTCTATGCCCGTTGCGGCTTCGTTCGTTTGTTTGCTCGTTTTTTTTTTTTTTTTTTTCCCAACAGAACAATGAAAACATCCAGCTCTACTCTCTTCTTCTTCAATAAACCAGCAATTAAATCTTCTAGAAATAATATATAACCATCAATTCCTCAAAATTATAGAAATCTTAAAATCCTAAATTTTCTACAAACCCATCAATTATAACTTTAATTCTAGGCACAAAATTAAAATTAAAAATTAATAATTTAAACTCACCTCGTTCGTTATATAAATCGAAAAATAGTCTACAAATCTCTAGATATGTAATTTCCCCACTCACTTCTTGTTCTTACCCTTGAAGAAAATAGGGAGTCAACTTTAAGCAAAAAAAATAGAAAAAGAAACGTCGTTATGTGTTCTAAATGCAAGACAAGAATTCTTTTTATTTACTACTATTATTATTAGTAATAAACTCCCTCAACTTCTCCAAAATTCTATAATGGCCCCAAAATAACTCCTCACAAATTATAATTAAACCCCTGGTTGGGCATGGGATATTTCATATTTACTCCAGACCAACAGAATTTGAAAAGTTCTTGAATCAAAATAAATTCTTCAACCTAAAGTTACAAATTAAAAGAGAATAATTTTTTTACGATTTACATGGCCCCTCAACAATTAAATACTGACTAATTGAAATGCAGGTGCTAAATTTGTTGATTGATCCAGCTTCAATAAACTGTCAATTATGAACGAGTGTGGACAATATTTGAAATTTGGAATCAACTTAAATTTTGAAGAACTACTTTATGAGGTTGGAGAACCTACAACGTAGGTTAAGGTTAACACCAAAAAAGAAAGAAAAAGGTACACTCAACATCGAACTTGCTCAGAAAAATGCATGTCCATGTCTGTATATAATAGCTACTAGCAGTTTGATCATCAAGCATTCAGTAACAAATTGAGAATTTCTGTCTAAACTTGATACAACTTCATCCTCTTCATCTGCTATAGTTGGATAAAGATTGTTCTTCAGACATCACATCCTACCAAGCCCACATCATTGCTTCTAATGCTGACAAAAGAGAACAGTACTATATCAGTAAATTAAACAACAGTTTATCCTATAGTAATTAACAAACAAGCTAGTTACAAAATATAATACCCCTCCATTGTATTGGAGCAACATAGATAGAGAAACTCTCTAATGCTTCAGTGTGAGCGATCAGTCAATAGCAGGAAAGTTGTTATTGCAATGAAAATTGCCGACACAAAGCTCGCACTAGATCGAGGTACACTGTTTGATCTTTGTGGTAATCTTGTTGGAAGGGCACATTCTTCGCCATTGAAGAATACTTTTGTAGGGAAACCATCACCAGCAGCTATATTAAGTTGAGGTGTGTGTTTCTTGGAGAATGAAATCACAGATTGCTGTTTTCCTGGTACTCTTGGATCAGTGTCAGGATGAGTCCCATTCACCTCTCCAACTAAGTAGTTCAATCCAGGTAACCCTTCCATGAATATGATGCTATTGAGTTTAGGGCCTTGAGACAGTTTCGTGCCATTGAAAGAATATACCTTTTCATAACCAGGGAAAGCTTTCTTCATTTGGATGGCCGTAAACCAATCTGCGAAGACATTTTCACCCCAGTTGAAAAGGGTCATTCTTGCAGTCCATCCATTCTTGTAATCAGAATCAATGTGCCAGTTAATGCTCACCCCACAGTTATCTGGACAGGGCAATTTCAAGGGGACTTTGTTTCCCTTTAAATGAGCCCAAGCTTTTGCTTTTGCTGTTCGATTAACAAAAGGTACTAGCAAGGCTTCAGGAGGGAGAGACAATGCCTGAGCATTTGCGTCACAATGAGCTTTCTGCTCACATCCACAAGCGCAGGTGTTGCATGGGACAACAGAGTCAGCATAGTAAGCAGAGTATGAAACACAGCATTTAGATTCCTTAGCCTTGGGCCGAGTAATGTTACAGGTTACTTGCCAACTTGCTACTGCTGAAATGGTTGAATCCAGTCCACTAGGGTCTGGAAATTCAGTAGGATCAACCCTGATTGGAGGGCCACATTTGTAACTTGGGTTCAGAACACCAGCAATATGCCAATTCTGGGGTGGACTAAGTGAAGTTCTGTTTGTAATATCTGGCGGCATCTTGAAGACTTCAAGTTGGAAAATGGTTCTTGCCTTAGTCTCATTCATAACACTGGGCAAAATAGTCCCGTTCGTGCAGCAATATGGCAACTTTCCAACCTTGTCATCATCCTTCTTCTCAGCAGGTAAATCAGAAATTATCGGCTTCTTATCACAGCTCATCACAGTGCTGAAGTCAAAATCCTGATAGTATTGTCCTTGGGGGCCATATATACAATCATAAGGTTCCTTCTTGTGCGTGTACGCTCCCCTCATCGTGTTTATAAATTCATTCCTCATCCATTCCCAAGTCAAGTTCCAATGATCCAGACGACCAAGCGGGTTGATGTTGTCAATAGTGACTTGAGCTAAATACTTGTTCTCATAAGCTTGAAGAACATCATATACCAGAGAAAGGTCACCATATTGTCGAGGCAAGAACTTGGTTTTGATAGGCTTTCCTTTGAATTTCGGATCCCTCTTGCAACATACGCTCATGTCCGCTCCTGCAAATTAAATAAAACAAGAGGTAATTTCGTTAATCAAAAGATTGCATTTTGAAGACTTAAAGCACAGGTTTTCTGATATCCTGAAATGCTATAGACAATTAAAAATAGGATATTGTAAAGCATAAAAATAGAAAATTTTGAAGGAACTGTGTCATTCTTGTAGTACAGTCCTTGAAACGCCATGATTCTTAGAGCTTCCACAAATCTCTCTTTAGATTAGTTAGAGAAAATCTCTGGAAACAGCATTTATCATTTCTCTGACGTTCACATCTAGTACCCCGGAAAAATGTATTACGTCCTAGAATTTAGAATCCTCCCCTTTTATGTATAACAATAACAGATAGAATTTGCATCATTGGCTCAAATTCAATCCCCAATCTAACATTCCAAATCAAGCAAAAAGAATTAACCAACTTATTACGAAGTCTCTTCACATATATGTTCTTCATATAATTATTCAAAGTAGTAGAAACAATAATGTATCCATGCGTGCACAACGAGTAAGAGCTCTCCCACGTAGCAAAATTAGTCCAATGGATCTTTTGAAAATAAATATGAGAAGCCAATATTGGATCAAATATTATGGGTCACTAATAAGATAAGATAAGATGGACATACCTTGGCGCTTTGCAGCAGGACACTTATAGCCATCATTTAACAATTTAATGTTCTTGGGCATAGGAGTACCCGTCTTCAACCCAAACATTGTTCCCTTGATATTGACCTGTACCTGAATCTGAGTATAATCCCCAGCTGTCTCAATGGCTGTCTTTAGATCTGCCATTGGATACCCTGCAAAAACTGTCCCATTCTTTCCCACCTGAGTAGGAACTCCATCCCCCCCAACAACAATAGCACCTTCAGTCGAAACCAATATCTCATTATGCTGAAAACCAACATGTACCTGCCATCCTTTCACCTCAACAGCTCCTGCATTCAACACACTTAACATGGCCGTAAATGAATACGCCTGTGCTGATGCATTTTTCACGTGTGGATATATCTTTTCTCGGCCCTGAAAATTATAGGAGATATAGACACCATTGCAGTCATCCAATCCCGGAGGAGGTGGTGATGCCAAACCATCTCCTTCCTCGACATCCGCCTTACATGTCACAAGACTATGGAAAAACAAGATTACGACAATGTAAGACACTACCACATTCCATGCAATTTTCATTCCTTTGCTTCTCATTTATGTTTTGCCAAAATTGAAAATGTTTTTCAAGAATTTTGTTCCTACTATCAAAGATTAGAGGTACGCAGACAACGAACTACGAAGAGAAGAGAAGAGGAGAAGAGAGGAGAATCTAGGAGGTTTGTGAGTGAGTTTGAAGGGCTGGCAATGGTCCGGAGATAAGACCACCATTCACCAGCCAAGGCCGAGTGAGAGCCACACGGCGGAGGAGGTGATAGGTAAAAGAAAAAACGAAGAGAAATGAGGAAGACGACAATTTATGAGACCGTTAAGTCGTTAACAATTGCTGCCATGGCAATATAAATGAATACTAGTCAAGGACACCAATTCAGAAACATTCTCTTCCTCTAGTTTTTGCGTTCAACTCGGAGGCCCAAAAAAAATTAGTTAGTAGTAGTTGTCTTTCTATGGTCAAAGCACATAGCAACTTCATTTACGCACCATGCTGTCTTTTTTTTTCCCCTTTGTTAATATCTTTTTCTTGATAAATACTTGCTCTCTGTAACTATATTTGGTTTCTTTCCTTGTTGCTATATTATTTTCTTTTTGTTTTTCATCATTAGGAAGGGAGGGTTTATCGGGAATGGAAAATCTCCTACGATATCGATAAGGTTACCAATTGTTGGATTACGAATCAATATTCCTTTAGTTGGATTTCAGCTTGCTGGTCCTCTGCTTTCGTCTCTCCTTCTTGTATTAACCCAGGGATAACCTCTTTCCATGCTTGGATACGCAGAAAATCGTCTACTATCGCCCATAATCTGTGACTGGATTTGCATATTCTTCCTTTGTAGACTTTTTATCTGAAGGTTCTTTGGCAATTAATTTAATATTCAAATCATTAAGCGGACGATTTTCCCAATTTCCCTTGACAACTTGTTTCTTCCAGAATGAATGAATTTATACGAGTATCTAGACTTGTCCAAGATCATAGAAGAAGACAGTTTACAAGACCTCTTATAGAATGCAAATTTGTCTTCCAACTTTCACGAACAAAAGACATGTAACAATCTATACAATACAAGAATGACAAAGGAAATCTGCGCCAAGTTTTCATTGAGAAGAGGGCAAAACTTCTCTCCAAAGCAAAAACTGCCTATTGTTTCTTTACATCATTCTTTGGACACTTGCATCTCAAAGTATATGCTGCTCTTCTTCCATCCTTAAACCAAACAAAGAAAGAAGCCAAACTCCCCCCCAAAAAGTCAAATGTACACTTAAAACAACTCAAGAACAAGCTATGTACTCCATCACGAACAGTGATGCAGAAAATAGACACTGAACTGTACAAAGGGAATAAATATCCTAAATTCAAAAGTTACACTCTGAAATTGAAATGGAAAGCTATTTTCGTTTTCTTGTATCAAATATGGAATATTAAATAAAAATTAGGTTAAAGAGAAACGATCAATTAGATTTTTATCTACAGAACAGAGAAGATGACTGTTTCTTCTCATCTATAGCAAGATTAATTGAGGATATGCAAGTATCAAGCAACAGCTATCTCTTCTACATTGCTGATGTCATCCACAGACGGGGATTTTGGTTCCAAATCCATGAACCGGTCGGACTTGCTCGCTAAGTGTGAGGTGCTGACCCTACCCTCACGCTTGATATAATCAGCTACAGCATTCATCTATTCTTGCGAGATATATATGTGTTTGCCTCTATATCCATAGCTCCAGATAGTCTCCCTGCTACAAAAAACGAATTCGAACTTGCTTCTTTATTTCTTCCTTGTGGAATAATCTATTCTTATAGTTAATGACATGATGGATGCAAATAATGTTATGAATTAATTGATAAGAAGAAAGGAACAAAAGCTTATCTATATGTACTTTTACTTCAGCACTTTCCAAAAGTCAAAGTAGAAAAACCAACAACCAAAGTATAGAGACATATATAACTATCATAACTGTTAATGTTAGCAAGGTAGAATAACTGGAAAAGAAAACAATAAATAAAAAGAGTAAGGTCTGTATTCAACAAGAACATTGGAAGATTAAAGGCTTTTGTAGATCAACTTCACAAAAGAAACATAAGGGGAAAAAGAGGAGAAAAGCACACAAAAGAACATTGAAGACGAATATAATTGGCATATCAATGTTGCATATTAAGTTGGAGTACCCAATCTTAAAGAATATTTGTAAAATTAAAAAACTTATCATTTCAAACATTTAGCAAAACACTATTGTCACTACCAAACAATGTACAATGACATCAAATAAAGGAGTAAGGCAGTGCTGATTACTCTAGAAGGTGAAATAAATACCAGTAATAGACACACTAATGAGACATAAGGAGGAAATCCATACCCATATCTTCGTGATAGTTAATACACTCCTACATCAAATAAAACTCATTAAAAGATGAGGAAGAAAGCAAACAAATATTTAGGATAAACATTACAAAATCTCACATTTCTTTAGCTAAGCAGATAAAAGTATTATTCACACAAGGGGTATTCCGCATATAAGAAATCTTAAAATTTCACAACATAATATATCTAACAATTAATAGTTCTTTCCAAGAACTAAAAGTCATCAGGATTTAAATTGACATGAAACAGTGATTGGCCAATGTTCAGTTAGTGCATTCTTGACAAGAATGAAAAGGAGTTCCTTATATTAGCAGATCAATTTCCTATCCCTGCTATTATACAAGTGTGCAGATAGGTTGGAGAAAAGCACATAAATCATACCTGGGTCTGTAATTTGGATTCTGCGGCAAGATCTTCCAAAGGAATGCATTTATGATTCTGCAAGACGACAGAAAGATGAGAAAACAACCATATTTACTGGCATGACTCTATATTCATTTTCTGAACTCTAAAATTCATGTGCCCTTAAAATTTCCATGAATTGACTTTGCACAACGGTAAATTGATTCACTCCCAACTGCAAAAAACTCTATCATTAATTGCTTCAGATAAAGCAGAAATTATTTTAGCAAGCATGCTTCCTATTTTGCATAGGTCAAAAATTTCAAGTTACAAAGTGAATATAACCTGACAGCATTACAAATCAAACGATAAAAGAAATTACACTATGAAGTACCTTGATATAATCCACAAAACCCGAAAGTAAGTCTTGGCCTCCATCTTGCACTTCATTTTCTATGGTACCTTCTGCATCAACTGAAAATTCCCCCTTCCATTTTTCAAATTCTAATGTGGCAGCTTCTTCCTCCTTGGATTTTTCGAGCTTTGGCTTCTTCTTCCTGGACAGACAATATTCAAATACTTCAACAGATAAGCCAACATTTATTTACTTCTTAGAATCCCACTTAACTATCAATCAACTAACCAGCTTAAGCTCTAAAGCTTCTCGCTCCTCATCCTTCCTCCTCATTTCTTCATAACGATCTTGTTTTGTGTGTCTTGACTCACGTGCAGCCTCGTCAGCCTTCAAAAGTAATCGTCCTCAGATATCAGCAAGTAATACTTTTAAACTAACACGACAGCAAAAAATAAAAGAAAATGGCAGCAGAGCAATTAATTAAAAAATCTTTAGAATTCAGAGCTGTGATGCATTCCGAATTTTCAACCAATCTAAACAAACTTTACATCAATAAACAAGATCCTAACAAATCATTTGATACATTTTCCCACATAAAAGTAATCACAACTGCAGCCTAGCAAGATAAAGAAATCCTGAATAGATAAAAGAAGGTACTTCAATGTGGAGAGGATAAAGTTATAACACCTGTCGTTGTGCTTCTCACTCCTGCCGTTTCTTTTCCTTTTTCTTCGACGCTTTAGCAGCATAGTATCCATCTCCAGCAGCTTCATCATCACTTTCTGCATCCACAACACATCAAAAAGCCGCTTCAAGCCACTTAAATAACTAGTCCTCAATTTTTTGTACCATCCTTTCTTATCATTATCATTATTGGTTACATCCATTAAAAAAAGACAACAAATACGAAACCTTCAACAGTAGCTGCAGCCAACGATGAGCTGGCACCAGAAGCAGCAGCTCTTCTCCGCATCCTCCGCACTCCACTTGCCCTCACATACTGTTTCCCTTTGCCTAGCCTAAACATTTCACACCATCACACCAAAATTACCAAAAAAAAAAAAAAAAAGCCAAAGATCAGCAATCAGCACGCCATTAATTTAACTATATAGATACTAGCAACAAATATAACAACAAAGCAAATAAATGAATGGATAGACAAATTTCTAGAACAATATTTTAAGATATTTTTTTGACACATTCTTCGATCACCTATTTTATATTCTTAACCACTTTTTTTTTTTTAATCTAAACGACATTTTTATCTCATATATGACGTATCAAAAAATTATTAGAGCATTATTTTTGAAAAAAAAAATTAAAAAAGCAATCCAAACGGAGCTTTAAGCTTCGAGTGTAATTGAAATAAATTTCACAAACTAAATAAAACCTGAGGTTCTTCCTCCTCTAGAGGTTGATCGGGAGAGCGAGAATCAAGTCGGCGTTTCCATAGATAAATCGGTATTAAAGCTAACACTAGAAGCATCGATCCTCCATTTTTCCAACCTTTTCTGCAACTAATTTATCATAACATCAACCAAAAAATAAACAGTAAAATAAATGAAATGGAAATGTAAAAAAAAAAAAAAAAAAATTTAGTGCTAACAAGTGCAAATTGATGATCGCAAGTGTATATAAGGTTAAAAGGCATACCACAGAAAATTTGCCAAAACCGATGCTTTAATCAAGTCTGGGGTTTATCTAGTTTGTGGACAATGCATTTGCCACGACGTCGTTTGAGGCGGTCATTGTCGTTTCATGGGTAGTGAAGAAAAAAAGTAGGGTATTGATTTTACACAATTCAATTATTTATTTTTTAAAATAATAAAACTCTTTTTTTCTCTTTTCTTTTTTTTTTTCTTTTTGGTAATTTTAATTCAACAAGCAAGTGACTTTGTAACATCCTAAACTTATAGGCATACAGAAGTTCAGAGCGCATCATTCAGTCAGGGTTTTATAGGCAGTGTGTGTCTTGAAAAATTATGATTCACAATCCAAAAGGAAATGTGACCTATTTTTTAGTGAAAAAATTTTAATTTCTTCAAAAGTCGCATTTGAAAAATAAAATATTTTCCCAAAAAATTTTACTACACAACCTTCTGGATTGTGCCTATCAAAAAAATTTTGTGTTTATTTGTTTCTATACCACTTTTTGTCACTTGATATATACAAAATCAAAAAAATAGTTACAAAACGTGTCTAAACAGGGCACGAATTTTTTTCCTCTTAATTCTTCTCAAACCCATTAAGAGTCCTTTTGGGTACTAAACGAATTTTAGTGATGTGTCTTTTATGTTCAAATGCTTTAAATTTGATCTCCACAAAATACTTTACATTAAAATAACTAAAAAGAGAGAGAGATGCCACTTAGACAATTTTAGTAAATTTCATTAATACTTCTACATAAAAGCACGAAAATTTACACAAAATAAATAAGTAAAAACAAAACAAAACAGTAATGCATAGAAAGGCCACATCTAAATCCCGATAAACAAAGTAGCACCATGCCTTTGAGGGGAAGATCAAGCCTCAAATTTAATAGTACATGCACGATTTATTTGCTACATATTTTCACGAAGGATGATAAATCATGTACTAGTCCATAAGCCCTGCTGTATAAGCTACTCCAGTAGATTGCAGCCATTGATCACCTTGTATTAGTCCAGCAACTGTGAACTTCATAGCTTCAGCAGCGTCAGTAATCACATGATACCCAGTCCAATTCACTCTTTTACTTGTACCTGCCCCAGGCCCTCTATTCATATACTCCCCGAAGTATAATGTCTTCAATGCGAAGTCTCCACTCCACTCTGACCACCCTGCTGGATCTATTTCATCGCCAATGTACGATTGCAAGAATACCACTCTAGCATATTCCTTCCACGGCCTGCCAAGATATGTCCGGAATGATTTTTTCACTGGTTCAAGATCTTCACTCGCTATAATGTCACAGTTTTGGATTGAAGTCCCCGTGTTCTGATTTGGGTCCGTCCGGCCTTGTGCAGTGACCATGTTCTGCTGGTTTTTCATTGGCTTTCGGGAGGCGAGTTTGCTGTTTTGGAAAACTACTGCTGCATTGCCAAAGATGTAGTCAACCGTTCCGGTAATGTAGCTATCCCTGTAGAATTGCCTTAGAGAATGGCTGTATAGAGTGTCTTGATAAGCATCAATTCGACATCGATTGATGACAGATTGATCTGCCCCGACACGAAGTGCTACTGCTTGATGCTTCTCTGGTCCTGCTGTGTTTTGGATGCAAATGTCTTGCAGGATGAATCCATCACCAACAGCAGCTGCAAATGAAACATAAGATCAGTTTTCTTGGGCAAATAATTAATAACTATTGTTTCATAACCAATGTAGCAAATTCATTATTCAACTGTCCAAAATACAGCTCAAAAATTAGAAATCACTAATTTGTCAGCTAAATCTTTACTTGTTTGGGTGAAATTCATCAAGTTCAATGATAAAGTTCACTAGTTACATTACAAGGATGTGAATTTCAATTTTGAGCAAAAGGGATACTAGTATTAGCTTATATAAGTAATCTCACTTACCAAGAGTAGCAGATCTGAAGGTTGTAGATCCATCAACAACATTGAGGCTACCACTGATAATAGTCAAGTTCATACCTTCACCAACAATCATCAAATTCTTTTTCTTCTTAGTCACTTCAACATTCTCTACATAAGTTCCCTTCTTCACAAGTATCACATACCGTGTCTTGCTTTTATCAGGTGCAGCTGCAACTGCTTCAGCAACAGTCTTGTAATCCCCTTTACCATCTTGTGCAACCACAGCATCAGGTTTGATATCCTTGGCTGATTTCTCCAACAGTTTCCTGTCCCTCAGTGTGAGCCAAGATGGCATCTTTCCCTTCAAGGGCTGCAGCATTTCCTCCTCGTTTGGAGCCGTATGAACTGCTGCAAGCATAGCTAAAGAGGCCCTTGCTCTTGAGATCAAGTCTTGAACGACTTCTCCCATAAATTTTCTACCTGAAACATTAAGCCCGTCAAGACAAGTTACATGATTAGTGAGCACCCCACTGAGCCATGTTTGTAAATTACGATCATTTGACAGGCTAGTGGAACTGCCTAGAGCAATGATCGAATCAGTAACGCGATCAACAGACAAATCAATTAGCTGTAGGCAGTCCTCCAAGGCCCCTAGCTCATTTTGGTCATTAATCTGATTCTTGATTTTCTTTGTCTCTAAAATTGCTTTATTCATATGATAAATATACTTCATCAAGAATTTCTTGAGTAGAATTGCATCATTTTGTCGAGTTACACCATCAGAGACTACTTCAGAGACAAATGTTAAACATTCTTGGGGATCATGGGAATGGTGGCATATGTCAAAGTGGCTGCTAGTCTTGAATGGATGTGGATTAAGAAGATCAAGTGAAAAGATAACTAATGCAGTAGCTGAACATATTGCGATGACAAAGTAGAGGGCTTTGCAGTTTGTTAAGGTTCTGTTAGGAGGATTCAACAGAGGACGGTGAGCAGAAGTCATTGGTTCTACCGTGGTATCTTGATTCAACTTTCTGCTTTGGAGCATTGCCTCTAGCTTTATAGCCTTTTATAGAAAGAGAAATAGTATAATCACGTTAGTGAAATGGGCTAGAAATGTGCCAAGATTTACTCGGCTTTGTCGAGCAAAGTTTTCTTAAGATCGAGCCATCATGTGGAAGTAGGCAACTTAATTATGGTAGCAATTAATCATGTCCCCTATCCCAAGAGGATATCTATCGGGGGACAAGCAAAAGCAAAGTGACAGTGAGAATCATTACGATGAAGACAAAGCATATGGAACAATTTTGATTGTGGAAGAACACTTTGATTGCGGTAGTAGGTGGAAGGATCAGGTGATTAGGTAGAAAATTTAATCCTCCCTTGCTCTTTTGCTTCTTTCGGCTACCAAAGAAAATATCATCCGTTAAATCTGCAATTATTATTGTTCTAAGACCTAATTCAAGTGGGATCAACTTAACCAGAATCTAGATCAACCCCGTAAACCAAACTCCAATGAGTTGTGACCACAAAAACATATCCATTCGTTGATGCAATTAAAGCGCCATGAATGCACCATTTCGTTTGTGGCGTCCCGTTTGTTGGCACGAGTAAATGGAATACAGACAAGAAGTGTTGACCAAATGAAAAGAATGCGACATTTGAAATTGCATTGGGATTGTCCCACATAGGCCATCCAGATTTGGATTTTACCTCGCTTTTCCGAGTGAGTATTGCGCGCACCACGCGCGCCACGTGGCGTGTCACGTGGTGCAATAGAACCAATCATACATTGCCAAATAATACAAGGTATGACTCACCATTACCACATAGCGATAAATTATTGGTTCTAGTACACCACGTTACAATGCACGTGATGTATTGTATACTTTTCTCGCTTTTCCGGCCCACTAGACCTCTCCTCGACTGACCTAGGAACCTCCAAGAAAATTCCACCCCAAAAACCAGAAATTGTTGTTTTGAACCTTCCAAGTTTCTTTAGGATGGTTGCTTTTTTAAAATATTACTAGAATAATTTTAAATTTTTTTTATAAATGTATATATAAAATAAAAAATCAGTTAAAAAATATATTTAAATTTTTTTTTAAATATGTTCTTAAAAAACAAATTCAACAAACAGCAATTTCTTTTGAAACAAATACTATGTTGAAAAAAATTTACTGAGCTAATCTCATTTGTCTATTAATCATTTGTCCAGCCACAAAGCTAAAAGCATTATTAGTACCATTCCCTATTAGAATTTATGGGCCACATTTGGGCCACCCTTTTGCATGCCTCAATCATACAAAAAGGACGATTCCATCAGCAACCGTATTGACTTTGACAAAAAAAAAAAAAAAAATTCAGCAACCCTATTGAGAATTAACCTGTTACATACTTAAGAAAAATAAAAGTAAAAGGACCCTGCAAGCAAAAAATATTGAGAAAAACTTAATGCCAACACCACTTTTTTCATAAAAAGATTTAGACCAGAAAAAGACAACGTTGATAATCATCTTGTCTCAACTCTCTGCAGTATAAAGTTAATGTCCATACACAAGATACAACGAAACGCTGACATTAACATATTTTTATGCTTATTTAATTTAACTCCTTCAATTGTTAAATCGTCAAATTTAAAGTTCAGGTTTTATGTCTGGAGATATGTTAATATTCATTGAGTTCCAAAAATCTACATCGTTTGGAATATCATGGCCTCATTATTTAATCTAAACATTAGATGTATCATGAACTCAATATTTAAGCAGGCCTTAGGGACTAAAATCCAAAATATTATTTTGCTCAACTTTATTGGCACATCAATTGCCAAACCAGAGCATCAAAGATTTCAAATTGCTTTCCTTTTTTTTTATTTTAACACATTATTTGGTTCCCAAATCAGATTGCCTTAACTAATAGCGTTCCTTGAAGGAGCAAAATGTTTGAGCACTGTCTATCACTACTCAACCAGGCAAGACAGTGGGCAAGCAGATAATGGAGAATCAGAAAGCAAGACGGAACAGGAATTGATGCTTGCCAGGCAAAAATGAAAATTATTTTGCATAAAAGTCAAATATCCCATTACAAAAGCACATAACAAGCACTACAAGAAAACTGCAAAATAGAAGAAACACGCAGCAAATAGTAAACGACCATAAAACTTGACAGAGGTTCAGTTCACAACAGCATAACACTACTAAATTGGGCACTGACACCAGATGAATGTCAACCGTCACACTCGGTGTTGGCAGTTAAAAACCATGAATTTTGATGTGTTCCTTCTTCACAATCCCAGCCTGTTCCAAGAAAGAAACAATCATAAGTTCATCCGTGTTATAAATTTCAAAAACCTGTGAACTACTACGTTAAGAGTTAACGTAGGTACTGCTCAAGTAAGCCTGAAGACCATAAACTTCCACAAACACGCAAAGTAAACTGGAGTCTAGACCAATGATCATCAACCAAACAGGGAAAGGAACAAAAGGCTTACAGAATGTGCCCACCAACCAAATAGGAGTTTTTAAGTAACATTTGATCGCAGATTTAAATTAATAAGCTACAGAAGATGAAGAGAATCAACCAAATAGAAGTGTTTAGAAGAATTAGATTAAGAAGCTACAGAAATTGAATAGATAATATGGAAAAGACAGAGAAGGGGTAAAAAATCAAAACGGAAGTACTAAATTGCTTAGGCTTCAAAACAACACCTGAATAAGGAAAGTTGAAACATTCTTTCGCTGATCCCCTTGAAGTTGAATAACCTTCACAATAACAAGAAAATTTATACATAAGCTGAAATATCAAGGAATAAGGCACAAATATCTTACAGAGTGTCAACGAACCAGACCTGGCCTAGTTCTGGGTCCTGGAACAACAGTACCATTGCAGCAAAACTCTTTCTTGAGGTCCTTCAGTATTTTATTGTAACTGAACTCTTTCTTCAACCCTTGCACAGTTGTCAGGCTTTTCCTACCATTTCGCTGTTGGATACGGATATGCACGTAATCTTTTGACCCAGCACCCGAGTTATCAGCATTTGCCTCAGCAAAAGGGTCTAAACATGTCAACAGCATTTGCACAGTTCTCAGCATCACATGAAAACATGTCAACAGCAAAGGAAAGCACAGCAGAAAGGTACAATTCTAAATTTTCTTCTCCATTAGTTGGAGAAGTGAAGATAAAGGTGCAACATACCAAAAGCAGCTGGAGTCTGGAGATCGAATTCAGACATGAAACTTTGATTATGGATAAAAGAAGCAACTAACACAAATATTCTGTGCTGAACTCGAATGCTCAGACCTGCATGAGAAGATAAGTGACATCATCAGCCAAACATAACCATACACTCCAAAGAACTAAATTCAATGTAAAAATTAAAACAGGACAAACTATCTAATGCAATCAGGTTCGGATGCAGTTTTTATCAAGTTTACATAAAATCTCCATACTAGCCTCATTCCATTCTAGTCTAGATTCTACAATTTTCCATGCATGAGGAAACCATAAAATTTACAGTCAAAACACCTAGTACTAAAACAAACCATGTAATCTCTATAGGGTATCTTACTCGGACTTGGGTATCGAAAGATGTGGACACGAATACGAATGAAGAGTTCCGACACGGGTATGGTAAGGCAAAGCAAAAAATATAGTTAAAATATGCCACACCTATACCCACACCCATGTTGACACCACAGGCAATGAGTATGGTAGGGCGAGAGGTAATGTATGGGTATAAAACACGCATACATATTCAAACATCAAATCCAGAGAACAAGGGTAAGGATCGTGCAAAGAAAATCCACCTAGAACTCATTTACTTGTAATGGATAACAGGAATCAGAAGGAAAGCTACAACCTTTGATCACAACTGTACTTTTAAATCAACAAAGCTGAAATCTCTATGGCAATTATAATCAAATCTGCAAAGCTGAATTCTTTGGGACAGTTATCATTACGAGCTTGATCCTTCAATAACAATAACATCATCCAAAACTATAACTTCAAATCTGCAAAGCTGAAAATTTTATGACAGCAAGGGGGAAAGTATCTAAAGACCCCATTTCTTTTTACTGACCATTTAAATCACAACAAAACTCTGCAAGGATCAAATCTTTACCGCAAACATAACCAAATAAAACCGTTATAAGACCTTAATTCTTCAAAAAAAAAAAAAAAACCTAAATTTCAATTTGAACTCCGATGATTACACAAACGATTTTCAGAGTTTAATTTCTTTAGTCAACAAAATCGTCCGAAAAACACAAATTAACCAAACATCCAGATGCATCTAGTACAATTCAAAAAATTAAAAAAATAAACCATCCAAAAAGATAATCAAAGAAGGCCCGTGAATTAATATCAAACACATAAAAGAAAAAATCAGAGCTTTACAGATAAGAGATCATAAAACGAATAATTGAGATGGGATGGATCTAAGAAGATCGGAAAAGGGCAGGTGCAAGATACCTGATCCAGAAAATCGGGGTTTGGGTCGGGTATGATCAAAGTCGGTGGAGCAAACCCCAAAGGAGTCTCTGGATGAGAGTCTGAGCTGAAGGAAGAAAAGCAATAAGGTCAGTGCACAGGGTGAAAAGAGAAGGGAAAATGAGACGGATCTAGAGGCTATAAAGGGCTGCTTCTGATGCCGGTTGGCCCCATTTTGTTAAAAGTTAGGTGGATCTGTTTCCAAGCATGAACAGGAAAATTTTTAAATTGACCCTAAACACACAAGTGTTCTTATATTATTTTTTTATTAAATTTTTATTTTCGTATGTATTATTGTATTCATAGTTAAAATTGTAAATTCAATCTGTGTAAAAAATTTTCCTATCAATCAAAGTTCCTATTCACGTATTTCGCCACAATATTCATAGTTAAAATTGTGAATCCAGTCCACATAAAAATTTACCCAATCAATCAAAGTTCCAAGGCACCGAGTTTGATTTTATCTATCCAAAAGAATAATAATGATAATGTGAAAAAAGAAAAAAAGCTCGATTGGGGGCAGAAGTGTTATTAGACAAAATTTTAGAAGAAAAATAAGTTTTTTTTTTTTTGGGAGAATTGAGGCAACCATCTTTTTCCTAACCTTAAATCTAAAGAAAACGCTATGGAGTTTTTGGAAAGATAGATTAGAGGAGCTAAACCCAATTCTAACCCATAATACTGAAAACATTTTCATTTGTGAAAGAAAAGTAATTATTTCTAGCATGTCTTATACCATAAAAATGTCCAATTGTTACTCTAGAACCACTCCCACCGTTTCGCGAATTACAATATGAAATGATAGAAAGTCACTTTGAAATATTGATTCATCTAATGATTTAAATAAAGTTAAAGAAATTGATAAGTATACAGCCTTCTCCTTTGTTGGAACTAGATGGGTTTTTTTTCTTCATTTTTTTTAAAGAGAATAAATCTGCTTGTCCTTTGGTGACTCTAATATGAGATCTATAGACCTATAGATCCCAGATGAAGTGTTTTACTAATTAAGCTGTGTTTTGTTGTTTACTAAATGAAAATTGAAATGTTTTTTTTTTCTCTCTTTTTTTTAATTACAAGCTACTGGTGAACAATGTTTACTTGGGGTTGGGTTTGTTACTTTTTGCCTTTTTTTTTTATTTGGGAACTTTATATATTACTTTCATGTTAAAATTTGAACATCAATTTTGAAAACTTTCACAATTTATAACTCTGAAAATATTGCAAAAGTACAAGCGACAACATTCGTTGTAGTAATAACGGTTGTGAATTGATCAGCCAAATCTTGACTAGTTGAAAAAACGAAGTTGTCAATAATTAGAAATCATACGTTAGTTTGAAGCTCCCTCAACTGAAGCAATAGCATTTACAGAACTTAAAGAAGGTCGTCTTTGTCTTACTGAACCAAGTTGTGGTTGTGGATATCAACTGAGAATATTTATGTTTGCGGATTCATCACAGAAAGAATTGGAATTGAGGAAACAAGTATTGAATTGGACCTAGAATAAGTCTCTAAAACTATCATCAACATTTGAATATTGGGCTTGGAAGTACTAGTACTAGAACTGTAGAAAAGACAATCATCAGCAGCAGTCCAACTAAAGTCCAAAAGAGTAATTCCTGCTCTATTTCATGGTAACGACAGAACCACAACCCCAAAATAAATACTTGTGCTATGAAGAAATATTGTAGGCCTGTGACAGGCTTTGCAAGTTGATTCATTTTACTGAAATTTGAAGTTGGGGGCTCGTAACAGGGTCATGGGCCTATGGTGCACGGCTAGAGCATTTTCCAAGTCCAGTTTCGGTTGGCGACGAAAACAACTCTGGCTTAATGGCAACCAATCTATTTCTAATTAACTTTATTACGTGCAGACCGAAAAAAGAAAAAGAAAATGTACAATAGCACCAAGGATTCTGAATGTCCAAGTGCAGGAACTAGGCTGGAGTTCCATATATGAGCCACCTCAGTAATCCTCTCGACTCTCCGCATCCCATCTGTATATTCCTAGCCTCTCTATCCTCCACGTCCAATTCAGACATCCAAGTTTTCCCAGTTTCCCAAGCACAGATCTCCTACCTAGCTGTATGTTACAACATGTAGAACCCCCATGTTGTCCATGACAAAATCAAGAAAATATATATGCAACCTCATGGTCTGCTTCCTAAGACCAATTACAACAAAAGGTGGTTAATTGAATTAAATTCACGAGAAAAATTGAAAGATATCGAGCTGGAAACCACCCCATTTGATCACATAAAACAAAATGCTCATATGGCAGCATCTGCATGAACATCAACGTGTAGCCCTGAATCCAAAATTGATCAACACCTCATCACAAATCCACCGATCCTCCGCATCTCATTCTACCAATTCACCACGTATCAAACATGCAAAGGTCAAACTCTTCTATAAAATCCCTCATCCTCCTACTCCTAGCACTCACCCCAGCTCAAAACATATTTGAAGTGATCAGAAAGAAGTTGAGAGACATGGCAAAGCTCACAATTGTTGCAGCAGTCTTGCTAGTGGCCCTCTTGGCTATGGCTTCGGCCTCTGCCCACAGGACCACCATAACAACCACTGTGGTGGAGGAGGAGAACCTAGAACAAGGTGGGCAGTCCCAGAGATGCCAGCAGAAGATCCAGCAGCAGCAGCAGCGACTCTACCACTGCCAACAATATTTGGCTCAGAGGAGCCCTTTTGAGCTAAACATGTACCCACAACAGGAGCGAGAACAGGAGCACCGCAGGGAATGCTGCCAGGGCATTCGGAACATAGAGGAGCAATGCCGATGCGAGGCAGTAAGGCAGGCGGTTAGGCAGCTACAGCAGCAAGGAGGAAGCTGGCAAGGCGAAGAGATGCAGCAGGTGATGCAGAAGGCTAGGCAACTCCCTCGCATGTGCAACGTAGGCCCTCAGGAATGCCAAATCCGAGCTGTTTTCATCTAATTAAGCCATGTAGTAATCATCGGTCCGCATGTGCATGATAAATAAGGTTCACTTGATTTCTGGCTTTTCTGGCTGGAGATTGGAGTGGTACCAATCCAATGTAGTTTAATAAGCACATGATCGTGTGTTTTTGAGTCTTTTGGTTATGTACCTACTTTGTTATCTAAGACTTTGTTCATGGAGTCTACTTGGTGAATGGTGAATATGATCTAGTTTCGGAAAATGCTCGTGTTTCTTTTATTTTGAATATGGTTATTAGTGTTGATTTTCCCCTTTATATTGTTTCTAATCATGCTAATTAATTGAAGCTGGACATACCTAAGTTACAATCCTAAATCCTAAATGACAAGTACCAAAGAATCCAAATTGATAATTTGAATCATACTTCCATTAAAATTATCATAGTTCTTCTACCCAAGAGTATTAATCCTAAGAATCCACAATCATGCGACTACACAAATGATTTGTAATAAATCTGGTGAACAAAGAGAAAATTCTTTAACAAATAGCCACCTTTAGAACTCTCTCTCCGTCAAAGACAATTTTTCATGGACTTCTAGAATCAGAAGGACAAGAGTTTATCATCATTTGAATCAACAAATTTTGGGATCTTGTCTTAAAATTTCATACGTTTACACGCTCCAATTCCTCCATCAAGAAAATTGTCTCTGAAGTGAGACAAGAAATATAAGTAGCTTTTTATCTGCCGAATTCTCGCATCAAGTTGAAGTTCATAATTAAGCTGTGCAAGATGGTTCACTTGTGTTTCTATTCAGGCTAATTAATTGCAGATAATCTCTTTCAACTTATATACAAAAAGAAAGAGACACCTCTAATTGTCCTTAAATCTCAAAATTGTCATCAGGTCAAGCTTATCTATATCTCCGTCTCACTTAATAATAGCATCATTTTGTATTAAAAGATCCATATATATATAGACACTAGGCGGGGCTGGCTGTGTGCACAGCCACTGCCCACTCCTCCCGGGGTATTATAGAGGCATGGGTATTCAGTTGATGCGATAAATGTTTAACAAGAAAAATAGAGATTAGATAAGTGATGAATTTTCTATTGAGAGATCAGCAAGCAAATACAGTGCCCAAATAGGTGCCTATGGTAAAAAAAAAAACAGTAATAATAGTAATGGAAATACATTTAATCTTAAATTTTAACTGTAAATAGTTCAAGAACATGAATAATCATGCATCAGACTTCAGGCCTGCAAACATTTTTGAAGAGCATCTTTGAGTCCCCAAATTTGAGATTCTAGCTTTTCTATTCTTTTATATCCCTCCCTTATATTTCAAAGCAAAAGATGTGATCTTCTAAACCACAGCAGACGCCTTATGAGTGCCTCTCCTGCTTTGCAACTATTAGTATTATCCATCACCATCTTTGTTATTCCTTTTCTGCTAAAAAAAAAAAGATCACTTCTTACGTTTTTTTAGCTTGTAAATCTCCTTCCATCTTTTTCTTGTGTGTTTGAGGAACCAATCCCTAACACAATCACAACTTAGAAGTATATGACATAGAAAGTCCAAAACCAAAAACAATTTCTTTCTGTTCCATTCTTCTCTAACGAAGCCTGATACACCAAGTAAATAAATACAAAAATGCAGGCACACAAATGGGAATAAGTGCACACCATACATCATAGCATAAGAGCAAAAACGCCTGAAGTCATGATAAGGAGAATACAAAAGCTCAAAAGCAAAGGACAAAAGAGCTGCATAAAATGTTATAAGCTCTTGGGCAATAGACTTATGTTCGTAAAACATCTGACATTTAATTATGTTAGAAGCAATAAAATGATAACAACTAAAGATAGGAGACTGAGAAGCTTAGTAGATTGGACATAGTATAAAAGGCAAAAAAAAAAAAAAAACACTATTCAGTGGATTGATGTGTTAAATGCCTGCGGTTGCTAAAAAAACCAACTAAACAACTAGAAACTATAAAAGATAAGAACCTGTTAAACTATTTGCAATGACAAAGAGCAACAGTTTGTCTTTAATATCACATGACAAAGAAATTTTCCAGATCATTCTGTCATCAAGACTCTCTGTTTCTCTTGTGCTTGACAACCAATCCTTTACAGAGACACAACTTACAAATATAGAACACAGAACATGGCGAGCTGATACAAACTTTTCAAGTAGACTTGTTTAACTTCCCTAATATAAATGCGTTAAACTTTTTATTCTCATCCACTGTAGTTCGCATCAAAGAAATCTTAAAATTTAATGGATTCGATCAATCCAAGGCAAAGCATCCTAAAGTATAATTATCAGAGTTTACCCTTATTTTATTCAATGTCAGCCAAGCATGTGCATTATTCTTATATCATAAATGTATATTGTTTGAGCAAAATCATTTTAGTACATCAATGATAGCATTGCATTTCTTTTTCATCAATCAACTCCTATAGTTGGCTAAAACGCAAAATTCAAAATAGCAAACTTTTCATCTTGTCAGATAGGAATTCATCACACTACTTATTAGCATGTAACTTCAATAATTTACATTAAACCACAACCATTAGAATTGAGATCAGCACTTGCAATAAAAGAGAAATAGTTCAAGCACTTGCAATAAAGCATCTAATTCTTGCTTAGCAGCAATATTAACCTGCAATAGTAGGGAAAATTCCAACTCATCTTTGCAAACAGTGTGGCAATCGAGGACCGAATCAGCAAGCAAGCTTAAAGATAATGTCATATATTCAGAGATACAGGAACTTGGGGATTAACTAACTAAGCAAAGCTTAAAGATCATGTGATATATTTAGAGATACATGAACTGGGGGGAATTAACTAACTACATTTGGAAGTCAAGCTTCCACTTCAACAGGTAAATTGATGAACCAAATCCAATCACCTTCTTCAATTTTTTTCCAATGAACTTTTGGAAATCAAGTTGACTCACTTAGGGTGTGCGTCATTTACATTTAAATGGTAGTAATTAATTTAGCATGAAATAGGATCTACAAATTACAGATCTAATAGTACAAAGCTACCATCGAGGCTAGACTTGGGAACACCAATTGCATCTTCCTCTAAATTTAGTGATTCAAATCAAAGGTCAACATATTCATTAATTGATTTGAACAAGTCCAATTCTGAACACTCAGAAGAATTTAATAACATGACTCAACCTGCAAGGTGTCTATGGATGCAAAATGACTATTCTTGGGCCATATATGGTTCTCCATCATACATGCAACTGGGTTGAATTCCTACATAAATATAAACGGAATAGAAGACAATTTGATTCCAGTGCAAGCCATTTTAGACTTAATTAATTAAAAAAAATGTAGTGAAACACATCAGATTACCTAGTGCAAGCCATTTTAGACTTAGTTAATCCTTGTTTGGCGAGGAAAAAGCTAATCCAACGAATCTGTTTTCCCTTCTAAGTTATCTAAAGAAAAACAATAACAACAAACAATAAATAAATAAATTGTGGCCTTTAATGTATCCTTGCTCAACCAGCACCATGAAAAGCAAGCAGACAAAATAAATATCACAACAGTGGCACTTGATAATAGCAAAAAAGATCAGTAATCTAAATCCAACTTTGCAAAAATTATAACTTTAAACAATAAACTTTACTAAATATTTACTGAATAAAAATGAAAACTTTGAAATAAAATAGTTGATGTTAGTAGAAAGGCCATAGGGCTCCAACTCTAATCGTAAAAGAATAGAAGACATACCTGGTAAGTTAGTGTAGTGAAATAGATCCTGCAAAACAACCAAAAAAAATAAAATATTACAAAGCAAACACTAATTAGAGCATAATAAAAAAAGGTAAATAGATTAAAGCTAGTACTACAAAATAAATTTTGAAACAAATCTTTATTGACTAAACCAGAGATCTAAATCTAACAAAGCACATAGATTATCAACTCCAATCAAAATATGGGAAAAGTATAAAAGAACAAAAAAAAATCAACTAAATTGCTGCAAAAGCAACAGAAATACGGGTAGTGAATTACAGTTTACAAATAAATTCGAAGACAAATAGAAGGAAAATGTAAAGAATAAACACAGAGAGAAGAGTAGAAGAGAAACGGAGAAAACTAAAAGGAATGGAGAGCAGAGATTGAAGGCCAAAAACAATAGGAAAATCGGTCAATAAGGATAAGACTCAATAATATTCCTGAAAATATGGGATTCATTTACCCACTACAATAGATAGGGCAAGATCAGTACTGAGACAAAATACGTCATGATGAAACTGCTCATCAAAGACCATGGAGAGAAACTGCTTATCAAAGATTAGTACTGAGACAAAAGACGTCAGGAAGAAACTGCTCATCAAAGAAGAATTAAAAAAAAAAGAGTCATTGTGGTAAAATGATTTAAAAACCATGGAGAGCAGGTAGGAAGCAGTGAAAAAAGAAAACGAGAAGCATGTGGGCATAAGAAAAGGCTGTCAAGGCATGTGGGGAGTGACGGTGGCAAAATGATAGTCAGGGCAAGGAATAGTTTTGAGCCGGTAAAATGACAAAGAAATTCATGAACAGTCGCATACTGTTAAGAGAGCAAGTTGTTTGCTCAAGGGTTAAAGAGTAAATCCGATGCAAAAGGCATGCAACAGCTGCAAAGCATATGAAAAATTAAAGTCAATTTACATAAAAGGGCATCAATAGTTTGAAAATGTTCATCAGGCAAGTTTTATTGTGAAGGGCACAAACGCCTTCACAACTAATACTTCTCTCAACATTCAACTCTTATATGGCCACAGCAAATCATAAGTGGACACGTGGCAAGTTGTGAGAGTTAGGTTTTACCTTTGTATATAATAAGTAAATATAAATGGCTGGCGTTATTGCCAGAGCACATTGTATCCTGCCAGAGCAATTTTGCTCAACATGACAGAAATACCCTTAACAGTCAAAACTTTAGCACTCTCTCGATGTAGCGTACGTGAGATCCACTCTCCTAATTTCATCAATCCTAAATACCAATTTACAATTTCTTATTCCCGCTTCTTCTTCCCCTCCATTTTTCACTTTTCCTCACAAATTACCTCTCTTCTATTTTATCTGCAGTTTCATCATCTCTTACAAATCCACTTACAATTTAGTATTCCCATTCTCCATCCAATTTTGGGTATTTTTTCTCAACCTACATGTCAAGTGAGGGACAACATCAAGTACACCACATCGGAAATTTCAGCAAAAATTGGAGTTCTATACCTTCTGGAGATAGTGCTAGAAGTTCTCTTTCCAGTTATCTTGAGGTGCCTGAGTATGATACATCAACCCAGCAGGTTTACGATGATTGGATTGAAGGTAATTCTATCATGCCCGGACAAAACGTGTTGTCTCTTTCTAGCCGTCATAAAAGTTTGGTGGACTTAATACAGGTATTCTTCATCCACTCTGCAATGTAATTTAATGTTGTTCCAGGGCATATTGTTCTTTGTTTCAATTTTGGGTATAGGAGAGTATTGTCTATGTATTTGTGGTGAATTTGCTTTGTTCAAACAATCTGCTTGGTTAAGATTTTAGATTTTCCCAAATTGGTCAATGACTAGTATAATAGATTCTCCAGGGTGTCAAAAGATACAGGCCTCCAAGCTTTAAAAACCATGAGAGATCAGACTTTTGATGTACATGTGAGAATGGTTATACGTGCTTGTTTAGCCTTGGTCAGTTCATTTATTTATTCATTTTATGTGCAAATAGTCATATATGCTTGTGTAGCCTTGCTTAGTTCATTTTTTTTATTCATTTTAGCCTTGCATCACTGTTGTCTTGATGTCTTTTGTGTTGCGATATTACATTTGTTTCCTAGCCTCCTCTGAATTGACATATTAATCTTGACTAAATGAGTGATATATTTAGGGGCTGATTTTGGAATCAATGCGACAACTCTTGCTTCTTCTTTTTTTTGGGTTATTTGCTTCAATATTTATTTATTTATTTTGCATGTTTCCGATTGATGGTTATCATTTTGTGTAGAAATGATATTGGTTGATAATTGTCATTTAAGTTCAAAACCTTATATAGTCTCGGATACTCTGCAAATTAGACTAATAACAAATAGAGAAGCAAAGATCAATCTTCACAAACAAAGCAAAATAGCTCTAAGTGGACCCGTGAATAGAAGTCAAGCAGATCTTAGATCTGTGGGATTTAGTGGTAATTGTGCCAATATGGATGAAGAATCCTTGGTTCAACAAAACTTTTTTCTTTCTTTTTCTAATTATGAGATTATTATTTAATAGGAAAGATAGATTTGCCAAATTAAGTGTACCTAATTTGATTATTTTAGTTGAGAGAAATTTGATTTTTGTGGAAGTAAGTTACTGCTTTTATTTTCCATGTCAAATCTAATTCTATTGTTATTATTAGTTCATTTTATACATGAGCAAATTTTGATATGGGAAAAAAAGAAAAACTTCGATCCGTAATAGGTCAATGTAATCTTGAGTTTGATAAAATGGAAATAGTCATTGTGGATATGAATACTAGCATACTGAATACTCGTAACAACATTAGAATACTTAGGGATTTATTGGTAGTCATATTTTGAGAATTTTATAGAAATACCTGTTGTAGGTTTGAGATGTCCTTTTTTTGCCTATAGCTTATGGATAAAATGGCTTATGACATCTGTTGTGCATTCTTTTGTTATTTATATTGTAATCGGTTGCTTGAACAGAGGTAAAAGATGAATTTATCTTTTTAGCAATTAATTAAAATTATACATCAATTATATTAGAATTATGTTTTTATTTTGATAATTTTGAATATCTTATAAGAGTTAGAATCTTGGAATGCTATTGCATTTCAAATTAATAACTGCACTCGGAGTACCATTACAATTATAAGAGCTATGCAACTTGATATCTAATTGAGGAACATTTTCAAAAAATCACGAGTGCAAGCAACAAGGATACATGAAGTTCATGATGCAAATTATTACTTTATAGAAAACCCAAAAAATAAAGCACCAGAATTAAAAGATTAGGACTATGTAGTCATGTGGGCCAATTGAATTGTCAAGTTTGTTTTTTATTATTGAGAATTATAGTTGATTTAGGTTTTTTTTTTCTATTCTTACTTTTTCCTTCTTATTCATTTTTATTAAGAATTTTTTTTCTCAATCATTAGGTGTTATTGATTTCTCATTATATTTTGGATGTGAATTTGTTAGGTGAATAATTTGGACAATCAACTAGTTGACGAACAAATAGCAGATATGTTGAGCTCTGATATTGAAGAAGTGAATATTAGTATGTTACTTGATATGAAGTTTGAAAATCGTGATGATCTTATGAAGGCAGCAAGGGAATTTTACTCTAAGAGAGGTTATGTTTTGTCTATCAAAAGTTCTAGGAAGGACAGATATGTTACCATTGGATGTGATCGAGGGGGTCAATATCGAGATAGACTTGGGGTTTCAATTGAAAAAAGGCAAAGGAATACGAGTACACGTCTTATAAATTGCCCATTTCAAATTCAAGGCAAGTTAATTCAAGATGGATTTTGGAAGATTTTTGTTAGAAATAATTCGCATAATCATGAAGCTTCAACCGATTTGATAGGGCATCCTTCTGCCAGAATTTTTTCAAAAGATGAAATTATTAGTATTGATGGGATGAGTAGATCTGGGATTGCTCCACGTCAAATTATTACATCTCTTCGTCAGAAAAATCCAAATAGTCAAGTGATAGCAAGGAACGTCTATAATATGCGACGCAAAATTGTGCAAGACAACTTAGATGGTCGTTCAATGATTCAAGTTTTGTTCGAAGAACTAGGTAAGGCTGAATTTATATTTGATGTTAAGCAAGATGAAAAAGGCCATCTAACTCATGTGTTTTTTCGCTCATCCAACTTCCTATTCGATTGAGCAAAAGTTATTCAACTGTGTTTGTTATGGATTGTACATACAAGACAAATCGTTATAGGATGCCTTTACTTCAGATTATTGGAATTACAAGCTTTAACACTTCATTCTATTCTTGCTTTGTATTTTTGAGAAAAGAAGGGCCACGAAGATTATGAATGGGCATTGGGGGTATTTAGCAAAATGCTTGGACATGATTTTCAGCCATCTGTTATTGTAAGTGATAGGGAATTGGCATTGATGAAAGCCATTAAAGTGATTTTTCCTAAAGCTTCAAATATATTGTGTGTATGGCATATACAAAAGAATATACTTGCAAATTGCAAGTCTTATTTTAAACACACAGAAGATTGGGATGTATTTTTGAAAGATTGGCAGAGTCTTGTGTACTCCTCAACTGAAGAAGCTTTTGAGAAAGCTTGGCATGAGATTCAATTGTCGTATAAAGAGAAGAATGCTTTGTTGAGCTATATCCAAAAAACATGGTTGCCATATAAGGAGTATTTTGTTGATGCTTGGACAGAGAAAGTTTTGCATTTTCGAAATCGTGTTACTTCAAGAGCAGAAGGTGCACATTCAAAATTAAAGAAATATTTAATAGTTTCAACTGGAGATATTCGGTCAGTGAAGCAGAAGATGTGCATTCTCATTGAAAATGACATTTATGAGATAAAAGGTCAGATGTTGGATGAAAAGCAGAAAGTTCTTCATAAGTGCAACGTCCCATTTTTTAAAGAAGTATTGACTCGAGTGTCACTTTTTGCCATGAAAGAGTTGGAAAAGCAATTTGAAATGCTGAAACATGACAAGATGCAACCAACATGCAGCGGTACTTTTATGGCAACTATGGGGTTACCTTGTGCTCATATGATGAGTGCTTGGAAATGAAAAAGTATTACCTCTTGAATCCATTCATTCTCAGTGGAGGATTGACACAAGGGCATCTCTTTTTGCCACAACTGGAGAAAATAACATTGAGTATCCTTTAAAAGATGTACTAACCGATTTACAAGAAAGGTATCAACAATTGCCCCTTGTTGAAAAAGAAAATTTTCAGAAGAAATTATCTCAGCTTGTTAATGTACCATCATCTTTGAGTTTTGAGCCTACTATACAACATGGAAAAGGAAGACCATCAATTGGAAGGAAAAGAAAAGCATTGAATTCAACTACACGAGATCCTTCTCAATTTGAGATCGTAGAAGCATCGCTAAGGCAAAAGACTAAACAAGGTGGTAGGGATGATGAATTAGCAAGCCAAGTTGAAGGCAATATCATGGTTGTAAATCAAGACTCAATGTGTTTTGACGAAAGAAGATCAAATAATTTGTTTGACTTAAATGGCATGCCAAGTTCAAGTGATGAGTTCTTGTGGAATTTGTAAGAATGGCTTTTCTCGAGTGCTTTAATCTTCTTTGAAAATTTCAATGTGTAAATTCTTCTTTTGGCGATTTTATTTGTAGGGAACTATTTTTTTTTTATATTCATAGACTTCATATACAAGTTGATAAATTTTAGAATAATGAAGTTAGGATTTTTAAACTGCTTATATGTTCAAGGATAATTTATCCATTCTCTTGAATATGAAATTTATTTTGGATGCATTAATATATTCATTTGGTTTGAAACAAGGATCTAAACTTGTATTCTTGATCTCATATTGTATTGTTATGATTTGAGTTTAGAACTTGTATTCTTGATCTCAGGTATAAATGCATTTCACTTCTCGAATTCCATTTCAATGTGTTACTGGTATAAACTTGAATTGACAGTGGTTAATATATTATACAAGTGAGGAAAATGCTCTGCAATATGCATGTAGCCATAGAATCTCAACTTCGGGATAAAAAAATTTTTTTTTTTGCAGTTCTTTTGAATATTTATCTCATTTCTTTGCCATGTTAAAATTTTGACAATAACTCATACAAACACACAATTTCACCTATGCAATAAAAAAGTATACAATTTCATTTGGATTGGATGTTTTCTGTTTGGCCTTTTCTATAAAAGGTCTCAATCGTTCCTTTCAGCAAGAATCTTCAGAAAGTTAAAAAAAAAAAAGTACTTAGTTGTGTTTTCGACGAATACTCTGTTCTCCATTTTCTTGAATTTTTCCTACTCCATTAATATCTTCTCTGTTGCAGCCTCAATCCCAACATTTAATTCTGATAACTGTTTGTTTAGTGCTTCCACATTGCTATTGTCCACCTGCATCTCTGATTGTAATGTAGCCAGCTGCTGCAAGATACACTTCCTTCTCCTCTGAAGTTCCTTGAGTCCGGCTGCATACAGCTCTTTTTTGTTCTTTATTACAGCAACAAACTGAACCTAATTCTTAGAGTAATGCTCACTACACTCCGGAATCACCGACTGCACTATCTGTAACTACTCTGCATTACTGTGGCACTTTACTTTCATACAACATGTGAAAATGGAGGTGATTACCATATAGTGATCAAGTGTGTAAGCAATTATATCAGAAGGGCTGGTGCTGGGCCTATCAACAACCACAAGAAAAGAAAGAATGTTAAAGTTCTCTGTAATCTGACTTAAAATTTCTGATGCTACAGTTTATAGTGAATCATCCATAAGCTAAACAATTCAAAAATAATAGACCATTTAACAACTATTTCAAGACAAACATTGAAAATTAAGACATAATTTCAATCTGGAACCAAGACAAAACAAGAAGGAATAACAAGAAAATAGCAAAAAATAAACTAGGACAATTGTACATCTCACTTTCGCTATCATTAGTCAAGCAGTAATAAAGCTGTTGAAGAAACAACATGACTTGGAACTTAATTATTCTCATGCCTAGTCAAAGATATAGGTAATGATTGATAGTATAATTGTGTTGATTGATAAATTTTCTTTTGGAAATATTGATCATGAAAGGACAGTAAAAGTAGAACATGTCGTATATGAACAACTCTCAAAGTAAACTTGGGCTAATGGCAATTAAATCCTATCTTTTTCTTTTTTTCAAGGTTAAAAACAAAGTTAAGACAAAAAGCCAGAAGATAAAGCGAGTTAACTATGAAAAAACTAAGAATACCTTTTCTTTATAATGCCATAATGAAATTTGGACCTTCCAACTTGGCAATCATCAACGTACTACCTTCACAATGTTTAAGGAATTAAGACTAATATATAGCAAACAAGTATTTGAAGAAGTGGATGTTTAGGTTTTGAATCTAGATCATACCAATTTTAAGGTAACTACAATTGATGAAAATGCCAAGGAATCAAAAGGAATATCTCAAGTGCAACTCTGATGATTTTTAACCTGGTGAAAATGGGGGTCTCTTCAACTTAGCCAGAAAAATTTTCTTAGCCAGAAAAATTTTTATGTCTGTTTCATAGAAGAGGCATATTAGAACATAAAGATTGGGAGGGAAAATGGCAAATAAAATAGTACATGTAAGACTCAGGTCATGACAATCAACTATATTCCATCATTTTACGCCAAACAGTGCAATTAAACATTTTACGCTACTTCAATCATAGGCATAGTATAAATGCATATAATTGTATTATATCCCCAATTACTAGTATATAGTTTAAAAAATTTAGTCAGCAAAACAATCCAACTTAAGTTCGAAGAAGTTCATCTTCTTCTTTTTTTTTTCCCCTATCAAATAATCAAAAAAAGTCATATCAATGGCTAAAATCAACAAAAAAAACACATTAGATAGTTGGAGAAAGCATAAACTAACAGAAAAAAAAAAAATCTTGAAATTAATATTGTCGACCATCATAGAAAACCAAGAAAAAAGAACTTAATGATGCAAATTAATGGAAGAAAGAATCCTCACCTTAACATATTACCTAAAAAGGAATAATCTTTTCCAAGAAAAAAATAAAGTAAATATTTAAGAAATTCAAAGCCAAACCCAATAATGCTAAAATAAAAAAAGCAAAATAATTTGGAAAAAAGAAAGAAAAGGGTAGGAAACTCACAGCTGAAGAGTGCAATCTAACTGATGATGCTGTTGAAGATGATGATAAGGGGCCATCAAGGTTTGATTCAATATGAGCAAAAGACATCCCAGAAGCTGTGAAATTAGAAAAACAGCCCTTGTGATTGTACTTATGAACTTAAAGAGGAAATGGAACTATTTTTCTTGATGATAATGAAACGGTGGTAGGTGATGGCTATGGATTTCCTTGAAATAAAAGAGAACCCACAACTAAAATTGGGATGGGAAGCCTTCTTCTTCAATTTTAATCTTTGGGAGAAACAAGAAATTACCCCAGAAGAAGATGAAGAAGAAGAAGAGAATTTTTATTGCTTTTAACATTACTGGCGAACAACAACAGTAGAATTTTTTGGGTAGTTTTCTTGTAGGAGACGATGAAATTGGATATAAGAGATGAGAATTTGGGAGGAAAAGTTAAAAATAGAGGTAAGGAAGAGACAGAGATAAGAAATTAAGAGAGTAGATCTCACGTATGCTACGTTGAGGGGTGCTAAAGTTTTGACTGTTAAGGATATTTTTGTCATGTTAAGTAAAATTGCTCTGGTAGAATACAATGTGCTCTGGCAATAACGTCAGCCAATATAAATATATGCACACTTACATACTAGTTGGGCTTGCACAGCCCAATTGGAGGCAAGAAAATTATGGTAATTGTGTGATAATAGAATTCACTTGTTTTAGCATCATTATATTTAAATCAAAGCCTTATTTGGTATTTATGATAACATACTACATTTTGTAGTGTAATTAGGATGTAAGTAAGAAAATCAATTTGGCTATTATGGTGTTTAACCTGTATCAGAAAATAAATCAATTTGACAATTCTAGTGTATGACCTATTTCAAAAATCTAATTAATAAGTGGGTGTCTTTCATTTATAAATGCAAAATGAGTAAAGATTCAATCAAAGACCTTCAAATTTTGTTCTATCCAAGCTCATAATATGCAATAATATACTGATAGGATAATCACAATAAGTCCAGTAGAGAAAGATTCATGACATTATTTATTCTAAAAATGGAGCTTCAAAGTGAGGAATTAATTTGACATATGATGGCGACGTCTTTTAGATGAGCTTGGGTCTACAGCAAAGTGTGCTTTTGTTTGAGTTGCTGATAATGATGGTTATTGTGTGACAATTGGCTTAGAAGATGAAGTAATGTGTGGAAGAAACTCAACTGGATCTCTATTTGTTGTTGCAAGCAAAATGTCCATGAATTCGTCAGTTATATAAGCTTTAACAGTAGTGTATCTAGGATCCCTTAAGCCTGCTTGGGGTTTTATGTCGTAACGGCGTACAAAGCAAAGAATTAGGTGCTTCTCAATAGAGGCTGCGAGCTCAATTGCAAGTGAAATCTCTTATATTTTGAATGGTAAAATTTAATATGTATTGAGAAATTGGGATAAATTGATTGCAGTAGTATATGTTTTGTACTAATTAACAATAACAAGGAAAAAATATTTTAGAAGTAAGAAGAGACTTGACATGATGGCAGTAACAGCAACAGCAACAGCAATAGCATCAACATGTAATATGTAAGTCACAGTATCATGGTTCTCAAAATTATTTTAATAGACACAAAGATATTTCTTGAATCAATATTAGAATATAAGGGAACATTTGAACAAATACACAAACACTCTAAAATCCTATCTCCATGATCTTAAAAATCCTTAAGTTATGAGAACCCAAATATTATACATGTCGGCAGGAAGGAAAGCAAATAAAGGTAACTCCTATTGTTGAAATTCCATCTAAGTTCTTGACAAACCATTGCCTCGGTTGAGTATAAGTGATTTCAGAGTCTAATTTTTTTCAAAATTAAAGTTACAAGGAAGTATAATAGAGGTATTTTTATCTCTAATAATCTAACCCTAACTATATTGTATCCATTGATTTAGACAAAATTTAACATTAGCTTCAAGAAAAATGAAGTGAAGTTTTAACTAGCCAAACAAACTTCTATGTAATAAGGTTGTATTTGAGACAAGTTTTCATTTGATTGTAACTTGTCTAATGTGCTATTGATGCCAAACAAAATCACAAAATAAAATATGGTGTGAACTCTACATTAATGATCACTTGAAAGTGACCTTGTCAATTGTTTTTCTTAGTTAATGCTGCAAAAATCAATTCGTTTACCTTTGAATACATGGTCTTGTAAACTAGATTAGATGGCCATAGTAGTGTAGTAATTTAATTTCAAGAACATAACGAACAGCTCTTATAATTGGATAGTACTACTCCAAGATGATGTACAAACCTAAAACAGAAAAGGACATCATTATCTTCCCTTAAACCAATTTACACCCCCTACCCCTCATTCTTTTCCCCTCTCCCTTACGTAATTACTATTTAAAAAGTTCTTGTACTATATAATTCTATCCATTTATTAAAAAAAAAAGAAAACAAAGAAGAATAGCATATGTCCTTTTTTTTTTCAATATGAAAACTACTAAGGTTTTTTTCCTCCTCATTGACAAAATAAAGATTTTAAAAATAGCCATGCAAGACAAATTTGCTTTATTGTAATTAGTCAAATGAGAAAAGGCTAACATAGTCCTAACATCATTTCTTTTTGCAGACAGGCTTATCTGTATGGAGGCATGATATCTCACTGCTATCTGTATGAGTTTAGATGATAGGATTAACCATAGAGGCTTTTATATTCACCTGAAAGGCTTGAAAAGGAAGGACATGAGTTCATACCAATCGTTTTTAGAGTGAGATGAAATTCTTGAAGAAGTTTGTCACTCCATATATCGGGTACTAACCTCCAGTATGTGATGTTGTTAAGGGCCTGCAAATAAGATCTCATCACAAGCTGATTAATGGGAAAATCTTCTTGATTTTCCTTGTTCCTCCCTTTCTTTGAGAAACCTATTTTTCAAGAAAAACTCTAAATGGTGATTTGTAAGAGATCACCAACTTTCTCGTTCTACTCTTGATTGAAATTATCGATGATTTTGTTGAATACGATCATTCATTTAAATAGGCAAGGACTGCAACTACAAGAGGATAAGAATCTTTTTTTTCTAAAATAAATGACCTATAATAATGATAATGCTCATCCCTAAATAAGAAGTGATAAGGATAAGGAGTGATAATGCTACTTTTAAATGATAATGATAAGACATGATAATAACAAATTTAAAAAAAAATACTAAGAGATAAGGATGCGTGATTGGTTCCCATTAATGTTGTTGTTTACGGTTGTAAAAAGCAGCCATAGCATTTACTCCCCTCCTGGACTAAGAGCTTGTTCCCAAGCTCGAGCTCAGAATAGGACTCTCGAACTAAGTGGGTTCATCTTCGTTATCCTCCAGTTCATCCATCAAATTGCAGAAAAGTCTCTTGCACTTACGTCCTGGTGAGTAAAGTTCATTACAATTAAAACATTGTCTCTTTGCCCTTCGTTCAGATATCTCAGCCTTGGACAAACGCCTTATAAGGCGTGCAATAACATTGCTTTCGATAATGGGTATTGGTACGGAGACACTAGGTACTGGCACGGAATTGCTGGTTGTTTGCGTTTTTTGTTCTTGGCTGGCTGCTGAAAATAGAATGATTTTAAAAGTCTTTGGAATTGCCCATGTTGTTTGAGATCGCCCTATACTGATACTTCCGCGATTGAGCTATATTTTCCTTTTAAAAACTCAAGCCAAATTCATAGTAGTAGCCAAATTAGGCGGATTTTGCATTTCCACATCCATCCTCAAGGTTTCTAATAATCTGACAGTGAACATGTCAACCTATTGATCTGCCCGTACAGAAGTTGCTCTTACAAGGAGGGTTTGAAATTAGCGTTGATATTCTTCTACAGTTCCAGTTTGTTTAAGGTTGATTAGTTCTCCTATCGAATTGTTTGTTCGTAGGGGCCCAAACCTAAGAAGGCAGTAGGACTTGAATTGGACCCAATTGAGCCTAGGTTCTTCTATTCCAATCTGTAGTACCAAAGCTGTGCCTTTTTTTGTCATATAGAATACAGCTAATCCCTCTTTGTCTCTTTCCTCTATTTGTTGGTTGATAAAGAACTGTTCACATCTGAATATCTATCCTAATGGATCTCTAATTCTATTATAGGAAGGAAATTATATTCTACTATATTTGAGAATGATCACAGCTCCTTGTGCAACGACTTGATGCTCGCTAGATGATTCTGTATTGGTTGGTTGGTGGCTGCTTGTGGTTGCAGCGTCTTCTAATCTCTTGCTGGAAATTTGTAATTCCATCAAGCACCTCAATTCTCTAATATCATTCTTGATCTTATGCACCTCCTTATTGTTTTCAGGTAGCTTCTGCTCTACATCATGCACCCTGGTTGTCAATTGCTCAAAATTACCCATGACGCCAAGCTTTGATTCCAAATTGTTAAGAGCCCACAAATAGGATCTCGTCACAGGCCGATTAATGGAAAAATCTTCTTGATTTTCCTTATTCCTCCCTTTCTTTGAAAAATCTATTGTTTAAAAAAAACTCTAAATGGTGATTTATAAGAAATCACCAACTTCCTCATTCCACTCTTGATTGAAATTATCGATGATTTTATTGAATACGATCCTTCCTTTAAATAAGCAAAGATTGCAACTACAAGAGGATAAGAATCCTTTTTTTAAATAAATGACCTACAACAATAATAATGCTCATTCTTATATAAGAAATGATATTGCTTCTAAGTGATAAAGATAAAGAGTGATAATGCTACTCTTAAATGAAAACGATAAGACATGATAATAACAAATTAAAAAACAAAAGTACTAAGAAATAAGAATGCATGATTGGTTCCCATTAATGCTGCTATTTACAGTTGTAAAAAGCAGCCACAACAAATGTCTATCAAGAAAAGATGGAGTTTTAATGTATAATTGGATACACACAAAGGTCAGATTTTGAAGTTGGTTCCCATCCCCCAGTCTTTTCTTTTTTCCATGAAAGCTTATGTAATTGCATCATATATTTCGCTAGTAAAACTTTTGAGCTAGTTTTTTCTAGTAGAAGTTGGAGTCTCTTTGTCGCGCCCCATTTTTCGAAAGGGAAATAAATAGAAAGTGTTAGATGTTTGGAAAAAAGAAAAGGAAGAATTAAATGTGATTTTATTTATTAGAAAAGAAGTGTATGTTTTTTGTAAAAATAATTTTTAGAAAATACTTTATAAAAGATAATTCGATAAAATGTGACAAACAGATGCTTTATTTTGAAAACAAAAGATAAGGGCCTAAAATGGGACTTTGAAAATGCGACGGTTTTTGGGCCCGAAAATAGAGTCTGAAAAGGGTTTTTTAGTGAAAAAGGAGTCGCCACTTGGTATGGAGTTTTGAGTGTACCAAGTCACCCGAAAATATTTTATAAAAGGTAAGAAAACTAAGAATGATTTTTAAGAAAATGATTTTTGGAAAAATATAGGAAAAACAAGAAAAACCCTTTTAGACGACTCCAGGTCTTTGAAAAACAAGAGAAAAAGGTTCGGGAGTCACAGTTGAAGAAAGGGAAGGCAAAGGCTCGCGCCTAAGGCACCCTTTCAACCTAGCCGAAACTAGTTGCGAGGTTTAGTCTAAATTTTCCTAATATAACCCTAAGATTTTATCGCATTTGGATGCAACTATATGAATGCAAATCTAGTCCTAAAAATGGGTATCGTTAAGGGACAAAATGTTCCATTGAGGTTTAGTCGGAATTACCGCATTAATTGCGAAACCCGAATGTAGACCTCGACGGAGTCACGAGTTTAGGTGCAAAAATGGAATGCAAAAGAAAAGGAAAATAGTAGTATAGATAGTAAGTGAACAAAGAAAGTAGGGATGCAACATAACGGGTACGGGGAACGAATGGACTCGTGACTAACTGTTTCTACTCACGGAGGGGGGAACGACATGTACGCCATCGCTTCCCACGTGAGTAGATGACTATTTCTAGTCAAAATCACACAAATGACCTAAAATTCTATGTGTAGTGGAATCTAAATGTTATGCACTAAATAGATGTTTAAAATAGATAATAAATGATAGAGTATATATAAAAATCATAGAAAATGGAAAAAGGCCTAAAACAGATAAAATGTGTGTGAAATGGCATGAATATACACGCGAGAAATGATTCTAATACTAAAATGACCTAAAGGCCTAGCATTGGACTAGCCTATTTTCTAAAAATTCTCCGCTAGCGTTGGACTAGCGAAGAAACCGAAATTAATCACAACTAGCGTTGGACTAGTGTGACGACGATACACATATATAATAATAAAGCAAGTAAATGAATAAAACATATATTGAAGCAATAATCACATAAAAGCACATAATAGCACATAGGAGCACATAACACATAAGCATGATATTCTAGATGCAAAGTCCTAAAGAAAGCAAATAAAACACATAAGCACATAGCACACATAGCACACAAAACCCTAACTATTACACCGGAGAAGCCTAATTACAATCTAAAAAATAAAAATAGAAAGTAACCTATCTATCCTATCTATTACATTTTCTATCTAAATACATAAGATTTTTATTAAATAGATAACACATAAACTATCTATTACATTAACTATCTAAATACAAAAATTTTACTAAATATAATATTACCTATCTATTACATTTCTTTGAATAATCAAAATTAAATTCAAATAAACAACATGACATAAATAAATAAACACTCACACATGGATAAAAATTATAAGCACAAAGATACATGAAAACACATAGAAAAAACATATTGAGCACATAGAAGCACACAAAAAGAGATTAAAAGGGTAATCGAGGTACCTCCCATTCGTGAATTCAGTACAAATTGCTACTAAATGAGCAAACATGTTAAAAATACCACTATTTAATAAATAAACCACTAATTAAATATTTCTTACCAATCGCTATAAACATACTACGATAATTTCAAACAACAAAATGAGAGGAAAGAAAAATGGTGATAATAATAATTAATTATTTAGGAAGAAAAACAAAAATTGTTTAGGTAAAAATAAATAAGTAAATAAATAAATAAAGCAAAACAACAAAAATAAAGAAATAATAATAATAGAAGATAAAATACAATAATACATACTTAAACTTTTAGCGCCCCAAATAAGAATTATTAAAATGACTAAAAGGAAAATAAAGAAACTAATTTGAACATTAATTAGACTAACAAGACCCAATTTTAGAATATTAATTATAAATTTGATAAAATAAATAAGTAGAAAAATGTGAAAAGAAATAATTTAAAACTTTGAGGACTTAACTAATTTTAATTAATATTTTTTTGGGCAAAAATAAAATATCATAAGATTTTGATTAAAAGAGAAATTTGGGCAATATTCTAGAGTAAAAAATTGTAATTTGCAACAAGCAAAAAGGTAAAGTTACAATTTTAAACCCTAATTAAGGTAATGGCATAGTTTACAACAAATTTAAGGCTAAAACATAATTTTCAGCAAGTCTAATGCCCAAAAATAAAAATTTCCAGCGAATACTTAAGGCCAAGAATATAATTTCAGCAAGGTCATTAAATGATACATAATTTACAGCAATGTATAGGGTCAAATTGTAATTTTCAGCTATATAAAAGAGCTAAAATAAAAATTCCAGCAACTATAAGTATTAAAATACAAATTCCAGCAACAAATAAAAGACTAAAATACAATTTCTAACAATTAATGGAGGTATTAAAACAAATTCCAGCAACATAAAGGACCAAAATATAAATTCCAGCAACAATAGGGGGCCAAAAATAAAATTCCAGCAAGTATAAGTGACTCAAATAAAATTCCAGCAAGGTTGGGAGGGATAAAAATGAAATTCCAGCAAGTATTCTAAGGCAAAAATAGAATTTCCAGCAATGTTGGGGTACAAAATAAAATTCCAGCAAGTTAAAATATGCAAAATACAATTTCCAACAAATTTTAAAACCAAATTGCAATTTTAAGCAACATTCAAGGTTCAATTTGTAAATTATAGCCGCATTAAACACCAATTTGCAATATCCAACAATAAAAGGGGGTAAAACAAAATTTTCAAAAATATTTAGGGGTAAAAATATAATTTCAGAAAAGTATAGAGGTCACAATATAATTTTATAAAAATATAGGGGTCAAAATGAAAAATTGAAAAATATAGGGGCAAAAATTATAATTATCTAAAAGTCGAGGGACCTGAATGCAATTAATTGGGACCTAATCGAAAAGAAAATAAAATTATGGGGGTCAATCTACAATAAATAGAAATTTAAATGCACAAATCAGAAATTTCCGGGGCCACAGTGACATTAATGAAAGTATAAGGATTATAAAATAAATACCTATTATTAATTAAAATCAAATTAAAAAACTAAACTACTCAAAATGATGTAGTTTTGAGTGAAACTACGTCAAAACGACGTAGTTTCACTAAAACTTTTTATTTATTTATTTATTTATTTATACCGGTTTTCCTTTCTTTTTTTTTTTAACTTTTCCAGATTTTTCTTTTTTTCTCTTTTTCTCTCTTTTCTTTCTTTTTCTCTCTTTTCTCTCTTTCTTCTTTTTCTTCTTCTTTCTCCCCCCGATTCTGTTTTCTCTTCTTTTTCTTCTTCCCCCTCCCCCCGATTCTGTTCTCTCCCTCGATCTCACTTTCTCTCCTCGACCCTCTCTATTTCTCTCTTCTTCCCCGATCTGTTCTCCCTTCTTCTTCTTTTTTTTTTTCTTCTCTGGTTCTTCTTCCCTCTCGCCGGTCTCTTCTCGCCGGACTCCTTCTCTCTCTCTCTCTCTCTCTATTTTCGATCTCTCCGTTCTCTTTCGGTTTCCCCTTCTTTTTTTTTATTATTATTAAACAATCCAAATTCTCACCCTTCTAGGTTCAAATCATCCTATATCTACCGAGGGCACCAAAAAATTCACATATTAAACAGTTTATAGGACCAAATTAAAGGAATAGTCAGGAGCTTTACTTGATTTGGAGGGGAGAAATGGTGAAGATGGTGGTGGTGCAGTGATGCCACCGCTGCTGGTGATTGTTGGTGATCACGGCTGACGTTGGTCGTTGTTGTTGTGCTTTTTTTTTTTCGGTTTCTTGCAGGTATGTGTGATGTGCTTCTGTGTGTTGTGTGTGTGTGTATGTGAATTGATGTGCTGCAAAGAGGAAAAACAGAGAGTGAGGGAATTGAAGAGTGTGTATTGCTGTGAATTGCAGGTGTGTGATGTCTGTGAATGTGTGTGCGCTGGAATTGTGTATGCAGGGGTGTGTTTTGTGTGTTTATGGCTGTGCAGGTGTGTTCTGTGCGTGTTTGTGTGTATGTGCAGGTGGTGTCTAGTCTGGCATAGGGAAGGGGAGGCAGAGGGAAGTGTGTGCAAATGAGAGTGAGGGAGATCGAGAGAGGGAGGATAAGTGTCTGGGTAGTGTGTTTTTTTTGTGTGTGAGTGAGTGAATGCCGAGAGGGAAGAATGGAAAGGAGAGGGAAGTGTGTGTATGGTGATTGTGAGCTATGAGGTGCAGGTGTGTGTAATGTGTGATTGAGTGTGGGGTGGAAAGTGCAGGAAGGCAGAGGGGATTGAGAATGGTGAGTGTGTGTGGTGCGTGTATGATGTCTGTGTGAGTTGCAGAAGGAAAAACAGAAATATTGAGAGAATGGTGATGGATGAAAACTGTGTGAATGTCTGTGTGCAGGGGAAAGGGATGCAGAGAGAAGAGAGTGAAAATGGTGAGTGAAAGGCAAGCAAAAATTCTCAAAAATCTGCTGAATTGCAGGGGGGTTGGAAGGTGATGATGAGGAGGCATGGTTTGGAGTATGGCATAAGGCTGCTCAGCCATGATGTTGCTGTAGCAGGCTGCAAAACGCAGCTTGCTCCAGCCTTTTTCCTCTTTTTTTTTTTTGTGAAATTTGTAAAGAAGGAGAAAAGATAAAAAGAAAAGAAGAAAAGAAGAAGAAGAGAAAAAAAATGTAAGAAAATGAAGAAAATTGGAATAAAAATAAAAATCTTATGGACTTCTTAGAATAAAAATAAAAGGTAAATAAAATAAAATAATAAAAACTAAAATTAAAAATAAAATTCAACATTACTAGAAAAAGAAAATTCAATAATAACAAAAAATTGAAGTTTTAAAGTTAATTCACTATTGAAAAATATGTCATAGATAAAAGGATACAATTTGAAATAAATACTAAATAGTTTTTTTTTAATTATAAAAAATTTTTACATAAAATCTACAAATATTAGATGCACATATAAAAATTTCACAGACAAAATTCGTAAATAAAGGTGCATTAAAAACGTGACGTAATATGGCAAAAATTATGAAAATCACAAAAAATACTAAATGACTCTTAAAAATCACAAAAATTTTACACAACATATATTATCTCATGAAACACATATACTAAAGTTTTCACTCAAAATTTTTTAAGATTAACGCAATTCTTGAGAAACGTGCCCTTGATAAATAAAAAGACAAAAATTAAATAAATACTAAAAGACATCTAAAAATTATGAGATTTTTACAGAAAATTTATGAGTATTCAAAATGCATATATAAAATTTTTCACTTGAAAATTCTCATAAAAATAGCGCATTGGAAAACGTGCCGTTGAATTAAAAAATACTAAAATTTTAAATAAATAATGAATGACTCCTAAAAATCATTAAAATCATAAATAATGATAAAAATAGTAAAGTCATATATTCAGGAAATAAAATAAAATAAACTAATATTTACATGGTGAAATTACCATTTCGCCCTTGACGTGGTGAATTAGTCATAAATTGCACGAAAATTGTACTCGACCTCCGAAAAATGAAAAATACCCCTGACAATAAAGTAACACACATATTTTTATAAAAGGTGTGTCAAAATTTAGTGTCTACACTCTTAGTATCCCATCTTACATAATATAGGTTTTCTAGTACATGCGTTTGTGATAGGTACTACTCTTACCGTGTAGTAACATAATTGAAGACTGAAGGCGTGTTATAAAGTCATTAACATGAATTTTCCCCCTCTTTTTTTGATTCTCTAATGAGGATGCTTGAACAATCTTGCATCACAAGCAAATAAGGTTATTCATCACAATGGTCGTGCACTCAAATCTCTTTTTAACTTGAGCCACATGTAGATTAGGCTTCATTTATTCAAAAACTGATTTTAACTTAAGAAGGAAAATATGAAACCCGAGGCATAAATTCACAATTAGCAATTAGAATTTAGAAGTTAAAAAAATGGAAGTTTTATGGCTTGTATTTTGATATGAAGGCATGCCATACATCAATCACTTCTCGAATTATAATTCAGGCCTCCAATATTATTCATATGTTCATGCATATGAATTGATGAAAGCTTCAAATTTAGCACAGAAAAAAATGGATATTTTCTTGTTCATTAGGTGAATGCATCCTTAAAGGAATAGGATAATTTCAAGAAGAGGTGACACTATTGGAACACCCAACATTCTCTTCATGGTCATCATCACCATCAACATCAAGAAATTTCAAGATAGTACCACCAGATGCCTTCCACAAATACACTCTATTTCCAAGAGCACTGAGATAAAATTTTCGCTACTACAGTCTGACATATTCAAGTTATAAGGAGCACCCAAAACCTTGTCTATCGTTCTTGGGATGTAGCTACGGAATGGTTTTATAGGCTTGTAGGATTGGTATTCAGCAGTAGCAGGAGCTGGTGGTGGCATGTTCTTGAAAACAAGAACTCTTATTCTGTTCATATTGAAAGTTTCGCAAGATGCTTTTGGTAGGCCTATTTAGAAAGGGATAATATTAGGGATCCTTGGTTTTCATTAACTTTCTTGCTACATTGTTGTGTGAGCATGTAACGAGCATAATCGAAATAAAAATTATAAGACAAAATAAACAATAAAATATAAACTATAATATCACATACGTATTATAATTATTTTTGAACATTGCAAAATCAACCCATTGTAAATTTTGGCAAATCCATCTTTTTCAATATAAATAATCAAACAATTGTTCATCTATTGATCTCCCATTTTTTTTCTAAAATTATGTAGAAATAAATAACAACATAAGCAAAGCATCCTTACTTATGCTGTATTCTAGGTAATTCCTATAATTCATTAAACCAAGTTAAGCAAAACCAATGTGGTATATTTCCAATATTTTTTGTTGGAAGGTTATGATGACGAGATTGACAAAGCCTTTTCAATAGGTATGCTCTTCATACTTTATCTTTACTCAGATATCTTAACATGTAACCTCAGATCCAAGGAAAGATCAGCCAAATTGAGTGGAGATCTAAATTTCTTAAAATATTTTACAAACCACTAGTAACTTAATTTTCTATTCTTAATTTTTTAAAATATTTTGCAAATCACTAGCAACTTAATCTTCTATGGGTTTCCTTTTAAGAAATTTTTCTATAACCTGTTATAAATAAAAATCGTAAAATAACTCAATTTAGTATTATAAACATGAATGTCAGCATTTGAAAACATATTAAGGTTGAGTACAAATATATGACATTTTAAAAAAAAAAGAAAAAAAAGAAGAAAAAAGTATGGTCAGAACTAGTTTAAGCTTTTATTTCTAAGGTCTAATGTCATCAGAACTAGTTTAAGCTTTTATTTTTAAGGTCCAATGTCACTTGCTAATGGATATAATAATCCTCCAAAAGAGAATATAAAGTCTAATAATACTAGCAAAACTACTTATTAGTTATTTTATTGTTGCTAATCATGTTCGAATTAATCAATCTCCAATTCATATTCAGTTCAAGTATACTCAACAATACTTAATTAGAATTCAATCTAGCCATCCTTAAAATTAAGAAATAAATTCATAATTAATCATATAGTTTCATGATATCTAATCGACATTGTAAACATAAAAAAAGATTAACATAAAAAGGCCAAAAAATATTGCAATCAAATAGAAGAAATTAAACAAGAGATAAACTAAACTAAAAACCCAAAAAATAAAAAAAATAAGAATTATTACCAAGATTAGCGCAATACTAACTTGCTAAGCAATGTTTGACTTCAATAGGAGGAATGAAGAAAGATGATATGAAAATTTTTAACTTTAAATCATGATAAATTCACAATGGAAGTCTGCAAATGAAATTTCAGCAAAAAAGAATAAGAAATACAAGATAGAATGAGACAAAAGAAAAATGTGAGGCAAAAAAATGCTTTTAGTCTATTCTGGTATGTCTGCCTACTTTGAGTTCTTTGTTTTTGTGTGGGACATGCCATTCACTTTGAGAATGTTATTTGATTTTGGTTCTCTAAATTTATTAATTGAAAATTTGACCCCCAAATCTATTATTGTAGAGGGTCAAGCAAGAGTCCTTCTATATGATATATATACTTTTTAAAATTTAAGTGAAGTTATCTATATAATATATATGAATTTTTAAATTTTAAGTGGGGTAATTTGATTGCAGTTGAAACCATATGGCTTCACTCATGGTATGAATCTATCCAAGTTTTCCCGTGAAGAAAATGTTCTTCTTTGGCTTTGTTGCTGTTGAAGAGGCAAAACCAGAGAAGAATCCATAACATTGTTAAAAGACAAGAAATATAATTGTGTGCAGCTATATTCTTGATTCTCGAGTATGAGAGAGGAGAGAGATGGGAAATAGGAAAGCCTGGCAAATGAGAAAAAAAAAATCAGACCATAAAATGAGAAAAATAGTTTAATAGGAAACAGAGAAAATAGGAAACAAAAAGGAAACTGGACAAATACTAGGAAACTGGGAAAACAAGAAAAAGAAAGTAGAGTCGGTGGTTAGGATCGCAAGCTCTGGGTGAGAGCGATTAACAATATTAAATGCACATGGTACTATAATTTAATTAGCTTTGTTATTCTTCAAAAGATTAAATATTAATGGAGTTCAAGAAACAAAAGAATTGGTTAAATTGATTGAGATATTAAATTTATAAGCCAGCTAAACAGGGGATAAAATGTACTGAAGTCCCATGTTTGGTTTAGTAATGAAATGAGTATCGTTCCCTCCAAAAGGTTTAATGAGTTTGATAGAATAATATTTTGAGAGAAATCATAAAAACTCGAATTATTTACTCTTTTTCAATTGAAAAATAGTAATAGTTATTTTCCAAACATCGATAATGAATGTTAGGGACTGTTCTCAATAGCTTTTTTTACTTTATTTTAGGTTCTGATTTTTAAAAAATCTAGTTTATGATATTCTCAACTTATTTTTTTACTATATTTTTTGTTTTTTTTTAAATTTGTTTTAAATTTTTTAAATATAGGCATGCTCTAATTTGAGTTTAATGCAAATGATAATCTTGAAAAAATTATTTTTATTGTATAATATAGAGTACCATATATCTTTGATTTTAAACCCAAATTTTATAAAAAAAATTAATACGACTTGAGATTTTAAATGTGGCATTTTGACTTCGAATCAATGCTCTTAACATCGCAATAGAAATAGTTGGACAAATATTTATTACTTTTTTATGTGAAAGTTAATTAGTGATCAAACTCTTATTAGTATTAAAATGCTTACATTTTGATAATATGCAAAATAATGAACTGATTACAAAAGGGTCTAACTAAAAAGTATATGTAAGTTTAGCTAACGAATGCATTAGGGTGCTGATTAAATAAGTTCTCAAGCGTTATTTATTCAAAAAGTGAAGTTAATTAAAAAAATATATGTAAGTACAACGGTTTCATAAATATTCATTATAAACAAAAAAATTTGTAGATTTAAAATTTTATATAATACAAAATTGAGGCATATCGTAGTTCTTGAACTATTATAGTAGAAAGAGAAAAAAGCAAAACCAAACTAATAAAAAGTAGAGGTGAGAAGTTAACACATGCAAATGCATTAATTGTTACGTGAAAAATAAAATATAAAATTATGCAAGTCTCATGAGGTTACTAACAAATTTCAAAACTCATCATTGTCATAATATATGATATTCTACTTGATACTAAAAATTTATATATACTTATTATATAAATTTGTGAGTTTAACAAATAACTCTAATTGATTTTATTGAGTGATAAATTAGGTAAGTGTCTACAGAAAAGCTAAATGTTTAATAATTTAAAATAAGTCATTTTGAAATATTAACTGTGGTACAATTATATAAAAGTCTCATCTAATACTTCAAAGATATGATAGAGATATGTAAAATTATTAATCAACTTATCAAAAGCTTAAAGATTTTAAAGTATAATTACATCTTTTTATACAATAACAAGTTACATTTTATATGATAACAATTTTAAATTTTTAAAAGATTTCATAACTTATTTTGGAAGGATTTTTTTTTTTTTTTTAGAAATCATCATTATGCCAAAATCTTTCTTTTGCTTTGGAGATATTCATCTGTTCTATTTAGATTCTCTTAGAAAACAAAATAATATGTGAAGTTAAGAAAAGATAGATATAAAACTATTAAAGTAAATTTAATAGTATTTTTGTACTTGAAATATAGGTTTCTAATAGGGATAATTACACATACCTCACCTGAGGTTTATCGTAATTACATCTAACTCTCCTCAGGTTTCAAAAATTACACTTACCTCTCTTGGACACTTGGGATTACTAAAATACCCTTGCATGACACAATAATTACCTTAAGAAAAATTATAGGAAAATAGAAAGGGAAAAAAGACAGAAAAAAAAGGAAAACAAAAAAAAGCCTAACATTTACTTTAATTTCCTCTTGAGAGTGTAGTTTTACATAGCACAAAATTTTTAAATTGTTATGATCATCTCATTTTTTCAATAGCTATCTTGTTTTTTTATGGCATATTTTGGATAATAAAAAAAATTATAAGGATGTAAAAATTAGAGCACTAAGTGGGAGAGTTATATTGGGTTACATAATTGTTGAGCATTGATGGTAATACTGGACAATATTATGACTATTTTTTACTTTATGTTGAATTAGTTAGTTTGATATTTTTCAATTTAGTTTTAAAAAAATTCTAGAGGCATTTTAGGATATTCAATTAGTTTTTTTTTTTGCTGATATAAGCAAAATAGATTTTTTTTTGTTACCAAAACTATTGAAATAAGGGAGGTGAGTGTAATTTTTGAAACCTGAGGGAAACTAGATATAATTACGATAAATCTCCGGAGAGGTATGTGTAATTATCACATTATAATAATAGTGATTATTTTCTATTTTTTTAAGGCTATAATTAACTGGAATTTCACATAATTTTTGGACATGGTTTTGAAAAAATAGGAAGACCAAAATTAATATCTTTTTTTGTTTTACTCTTTCGATTATATCATTTATTAGACAAATTTATTAAATGGCTGTCAAACATACGTACCCCATTTCTAGTTTATTCTCTCTTTGAAAAGTATGGTTAGTCTTAGTAGATTTAGAGTCTTTGCATCTAGTGTGTTAAGTTATAAAATATGCCTAAAATGTCCTTCTAAGATGTCCTTTTGTGCTATAATGAAATTGATTGTTTGTAATAGAGTGCTTTTATGATATAATAAAATTGATAATATTGTAATTGAGTAGTATAATGAAATTGATTGTATTGTAAGACTAACTGATAATTCAACTGAACAATTTCTGTTAATATTATGTTTATAAAAAACTAAACCTCCTTCCCGTTGCCTCTATTAGTAATTATTAATTATGGATATCAATTATGGAAAATTAAAAAACCAAGGAGCCAGTAAACATCATTTATGGGACAACTGAAAACTTCATGCTTATAAAAAACTAAACGTCCTGAGTAATTATTATTTATGGATATCAATTATGGATAATTAAAACACCAAGGAGCCAGTAAACATCAGTTATGGATAAGAATTATAGAACGACAGTTTCATTTCATTGGTCTGGTCCATAAATAATGACTTTAATGTTTCAACGTTTCCAGCTAATTCGTATATTCTAAGTTGGTGTTCTTTGTTAAAAAAATTGTGTACTTCTTTGAACCTTTCTAGCAAGCAGGTGGCCCAAATTCTTCAATGTTGAAACACATTTTTGCACTGCAGGTATTAAGCTTATTGCCTATTCTTAAAGTAATATAGGTAGGATGGTGTATGGTTGTTGGAATTCTATGAGAATATGTTCCTTTCGTTGTAGTAGAGCTCCAGCAAACTTTATTTTCCTAGACTGATTCTTTTATCCAAAAGCATTAGCCCATAATATAGAGTTTCACAACACATTTTTCAAGATTTTATCTTGAAGTAGATGGTTTTTTTACATTTTTTTTTGGTCATCTACCTGAAGTTAGAAGTCCCCAAGAGAGTGGATGGTCATTCACCATGATAGGAGGGAAAAATAGGCAATTGGACTTGCCATTAGATTTTAACTTAGGAATTGGAAGTGAGAATAGAAATGGTTATTTTGAGTTCGACAGTCAATTAGTGATTAATATATGGGATGCAAATATCTACATGTTACTTTATAGCCAATATCAATTTTGTTGTTAGTTTCATATAAGCACCTCTTAGAAATTAATAATTTTTCAACCATTTCTAATTTTTGTCATTCTTTGCCTCATATTTCCTAGGGGTCATGGCAACACCAGACAATCTCTTCATTCACTCATCGAAACCATTTGAAAAAATGTGAACACTCGAAGTGTTATCATTGCGGATATTTAATGTTGAGTCATACGTTGGAAAACAAAAAAAATAGAACTTTAAAAAAGCTAATTTTTCTTGATGATGAGGTAATGAAACTTTATTTGTCTATTTTCTACTTCATAATTTACATATTATACCTCTTCTTATTATTTCCTGAATTATTTCAGCATTCTTATTTACCTATTCTTATTATTTGTTTGATAATGTTAGATGTGTACACGGTGGTGATTACAGGTTGTGAACAGGTGGTTAGTGGTTGTTTCTTTGGTGGTGATGGAATAATAGTGGTGGTGTGACGGTGGATGTAGGTGTGTATGGTGAAAGGTAAATGCAAGTATACCCTAGATCATATTGCCAACAGACAATTTGTGCTAAGGATGGATATCCAATTTACAAGAGATGTTTGGTCAGCAAGTGCTTGTTCGAAAGGCTATGTTGGATAACCTATATCTTTATAACCTATATCTTTTGACAAGATATGACTGACACATCAAAGAAGATACGACCAAATACAATATAGAAACTACAAAGAAGATAAAAGTCGAGAAAGATTATAACATTACTTATTACTAATTCATGTCTTTCTTTTAAAAAAATGTTGTCACTATTTTATGTCATTGAGTTTTTTTTTATATTAATTAACCATTGATTTAGTTTTCATATTATTTTTCTTTTTAGCTACTTTAATTATTTTTCACACTCTACTTTCCATCACAAATTAAAATTATAGAATAATTGAACATCAGTATGCACATTTGTACCAAATAAAAACATAAAAAATAATGTATCGTAATTGGCATCAGTATGAATATTTTCACCAAAATAAAAATAAAAAAATGTATTGCATCCACGTGTAACGCACGTACAGTATTACTAGTTTAATTAAAAAGAAAGAATCATTATTTTCATCTTATGTTGTCTTCTTCTCTTCAAATTGCTTGTTTTAGTGCATTAAGTGGAGCCAAATGATTTAATTTGAAGATTATTAAATTAACACCATCATACGTGCTTGAATGAAAATAGGCATCTGGCAAAAGGAAATCCCTTCCGGATGGATTGCATACCCACGCCCAAGTACCAACATCTAGTTGCCTAGCTCTACGATCTTCCACGTTTTAGACATGCAAGTTCTCAATTTCCTGGTTTATATTTCCGGGAAACCATCTGATAAGAATCAAAACTTCACAAGTTCAAGTGTGCAATGGCAAAGTTAACCAGCCTAGCTACCCTTTTAGTTGCTCTATTAACCACCCTTGTTACAGAGTCCTCTGCAATCCGCATCGTCACCACCACCATAATCCAACAAGACGACTTATCCGGAAAAAGGTCAGGGAGATCATGCCAAGAGCAACTCAAGAAGCGGAAACTAGACCTGATGGACCCAAATCAAATAGATAAATAAAACCCATAGGAATTTAGACAAGAAACACAAGAAAAATAATGGAGGAAATTTCTCTTTGAATAAAAGGATAAAGAAGCCGCAAGTTTTTTACTCTAAATAAACGTAAGAAAGCTACGGTAAAAAGGAGAAGACGGCATTCATGGAAAACACGTAAAAACAAAACCTAAAGTTAGCACTACTTGGATGGGCTATAATCACACGTGCCCACATCCAATAGGCCCAAATAAATAACCAATAGAATAAAGACACATGCACCTAACTAAACAAAATGTCTAAAAACCATATGGCTTGGTTTAATTCCTACATAGTCTCCCTTAAACCAAGCTCTTCAAACGTAGACATGCTTAACATCTTCTTTAACTTCAAGAATGTGTCTGTCTTCAAAGCCTTCATGAAAATATCCGCAACTTGCTCCTCAGTTCTACAATAATCAACCTCAATCTCGAACTAACTTACGTATGAAGTGATACTTAATGTCAATGTGCTTACTACGTCCATGAAGAATTGGATTCTTGGACAACTCAATTGCTGATTTACTATCACAATAGATCTTTGTAGGACCATCTTGCTTGTGTTGTAGAACACCAAGCATCCTCCTTGTCAAAATTTAAAGTCAAATCTGCATCTTTAGGATTCTCCTTACTCCAGTCCTAAACATCTTTCTCATCAAAAGTCGCATCCCTACTTATAATTATTTTTCCTGAAATAGGATTAAATAATTTATAAGCCCGAGACACTTCACTATAACCAATAAATACACATTTTTCTCCTTTATCATCAAATTTCTTTCTCAACTGATTAGGAACATGTGAATAAGCAATACACCAAAACACTTTTAGATGACCAACAAATGGCCTCCTACCACTCCAAACTTCTTCAGGGGTACTATCAGTAAGGCTTCTCGTGGGGCACCTATTTAACAGATAAATGGCACAAGCAATTGCCTCTGCCCAAGCAATGCCCAAAAGGACTTTGGCATATTTTTCAAATTCAACATACATCTCACCATATCCATAATTGTTCTATTTTTTCTCTCCGCCACCCCGTTTTGTTGTGGAGTATACCTCACTATTAACTGATGGTGAATACCATTTTTCTCAAAAAAATCATCACAAGCGATATATTCTTGACCCCGATCCGTTCTCAAAATTTTTATTTGAAAGTCACTTTGCTTCTCAACAAAAATTTTGGATTTTTTAAAAGTGTCACAGGCATCAAATTTTTCCTTCAAAAAATAAACCCAAGCTTTCCTACTAAAATCATCAATAAAGGTAATAAAATACCCGCAACCACCATTAGAAGGAACCTTCACAGTAACAAGTCTGAATGGATAATCTCCAATGGTTTCCTTGCTCTCCATGATTTACCTGTCTGAAAAATTTCCCTGTGTTTCTTGCCCAAAACACACATATCACACACTCTACCAGGACAACTGATACCAGGTAACCCACGAACCTATCCTTTTGTTAGCCAAAAATCTCAAACTGTCAAAATTTAAATGACCAAACCGCATATGCCACAACCAATTGTCACCATCAATCACAGTATTCAAACAAGAAAAATCTCCACTATTCAAATTTAATGGAAATAAACGGTTTGGAGTCATTGTCACATTAGCAATCATACCAACTCTCTCATCAAAAATCGTACAAACACCTTGTTTAATACGAATGTCATAATTCTTCTCTGACAACTGCCCCATACTCAACAAATTATGATTCAATCCAGGCACATAGAACACATCAGAAATAAAATTATTAGATCCATTTTTCAGGCTAATGGGGATTTTTCCCTTACCAAACACTGGTAGAACAGTGTTATTCCCAAATTTAACTTCACCTTTAACAGACTCATCAAATTCAGAAAATAATTCTTTCTTCCCACACATATGATTACTACATCCAGTGTCCAAGAACCATTTATTTTTATCAACAACTCCATCATTATTGCAAGCCAATAATAAAGTCTCCGAATTTTGATTATTATTCTGAGCTTGATTTTCAACAACATTAGCCTGAAAATTACTGTTAGATCTACATTCAAATTTTCTATGCCCAAATTTTCCACAGTTATAACACTGAATTCTCTGGCCATCATTATTTTGGTTAAAATTATATCTATTGTCATAATTATAACCATCACCTCTACCTCTACCAGGGCCATCTTCTAAAATTAAAATTGTTACCTCTACCACCACGTTGAGAATTCCATCTGCCTCTACCTCTGTTGTTAGCCTGACCTTCTACCTCTATTGTTGTAGCCACTGACCTCTGTTGCCATTGTTCTGATTTCTCTGCTGAAAATTTTCTTGCTCCTTGGGTTCATCCTTTGCCTTCAAATTTAACTGTGTCTGTAGGGCCTTCTCTACAGTATCCGAGGTGTGCTCCATCTTCCCATTAATTCTCTTGTTCATGTAGAATTAATGAACCTTGCAATTCTTCAATTTTCAATTCTGACAAATCTTTGGTTTCTTGAATTACTGTCACCACGTGATCAAACTTCATGGGTAAAGTGTTAAGAACTTTCTCAACAAATACCCCATCAGAAAGTTGATAATTATTGAGTGCCATCTCGTTCTTGATCTCTGACAGACGGGAAAAATATGATTCAATTGATTCAGATTTTTCCATCGTTGCAAGTTCAAACTTCCTCTTTAGCATCATCAAATTGCTTTGTTGAACCCGATCTACGCCTTTGAATGTTTTTTCTCAAAATATCCCAAGCCTCCTTCGCAGTATCTGCAGTAGAAATTTTTCCAAAAATTGATATATCAATTCCCTGATGAATTTGTGACAGCGCCATGTTATCCCTCTTTATCTCTTGTGCATCAGCATCTTCACCAATCCCTTCTTCTACGTATTGATTTAACCCATATGCCTTTAGATGGGTTAACATCTGTTTCCTCCAAAAATTATACTCTTCTCCTATTCTTCAATTTTGGAACTGAACAAGTAATATTTGTTGGTGCCATAGCTCTGATACCAATCTGATGGACCCAAATCAAATAGATAAATAAAACCCACAAGAATTTAGACAAGAAACACAAGAAAAATAATGGAGGAAATTGTTTCTTTAATAAAAAGATAAAGAGGCCGCAAGTTTTTCTTACGAAAATCGTAAGAAAGCTACAGTCAAAAAGAATGAAAGACGGCACTAACTAACGTAAAGACATATGGCTGCTAAAACCAACGAAATCCCTATTACTGACCTAGGTTATGATCCCATACAACTATAAGTAAAATAAACCATGCAACCTACTAAAAACAACCAATAAAAATAAGACACGTGTAAATAAAATAAAATAAGGACTTGGTTTAACTTCCTACAAGACCATTGTCAAAAGTACTTGTTTGAGGGGCTGGGAGGAGGGTACTATTCTTCTACCAATACCATCACAGAGCAGCAAGAGAAGCACCTCAGACCGTGCTGCCTGGAGTTGCTGAATTTTGATCAGGAATGCCGCTGCCAACCCATAAACCAGGTGCTAAGGCAAGGGCAGGAGGAGGTGGGTGGCAGTTGGTTGGATGATCCGCTCCAAGAGATAACTAGACGAGCAATTAACATTCCCGACCGATGCTATATTGAACCCCGACTTTGCCATATATTCCACGTTAGTCATTTTCGAATGAGAACCAAGAAGTTATAGCATGAGACATAGTTTGGAATGTTTGTAGTGGCGCTCGGCATTGATCTTGTAGTAGAAACCTCTTTTAGTATTTTAGCATATATCAAACTAGTTGCTCGTTGAATCCATGTTGCTCGTTACTTGAATTCATTTGCTAAATTGAATTTCATTTCCACATGGCGATATAATAAGTGTTCAACATTTCAAGTTACCAGAATTTTTTGCTTTTCCTTGTACTTCAATTGTCTTATTAGTCTTTGATCTTACTCGTTAAATTCATCCATGGTTACAGAAGCACTGGGTATCATACCTGTGTTCCCACGGCCCAAAGTTTCTGGGCCTACACAATAAATCATATACATCTCTGTCAATTGGGATTCTTGTTTACCAAATCATCCTACGATAAATCATCAGATTAAATGATCTTTTCTTTAGACATTTGAACGTGTAAATTAAGATTCCTGTTTAGCAAATCACACTACGATAAATCATAAAGTAATTTGCCATGGTGAGGGTAACTATGGCTTCGCCGTACCATCACACCACACCCCCGTCATAACTGGACTTCGCTCGTACCAAATTTGTAAGTGTACAACTCAAATCCCCCAAGTAAAATTAGACCCATTTATGATATCTAAAGTTAGCTTTATTGGCACTAATAAAACAGAAATCCAGTTCTGTGCTGAACCAAGTTCCATTCCTTCTGCACTGTTTTTGTTTTTAAGTGTAGAAATCGATACATTATTTTGATGATAAATCAATCAGGCTTAAAAAATGCAAATTAACTTGTTTAGAGATGAGATGAACTCACGTCCTCGTCTGCCACACTGGATCTCAAGGGTTGATAAAGAGAAGAAGAAAGACGGATATCCACGTAACGTATCTATGATGCATGATTCCAGAAAAACAATAGAAGACAAAAGGCCAGAACACACCAGATGGAACTCTAAAATGAACGATCTTGATGAAGTTTTGCTGAATAATAAAGGATTCAGGACTAAAACTGGTGTATGTATCAGCAAGCACAAGATGAAGGTGGGTTATTGCACAGTTGCAAGACTGACCAGTTAAATCATTGATGCTTTGGGCTGTGCAGCTGAAGCTCGAGAAGGTGAGGTACCCATGGAAGAAGCCGACAGTATGGAGCTTGTACTGGGCATAGCTAGAGATAGAAGGTGGACAGATTTGGTTATTCAAGCGAGCTGCAAGAGCATAATCCAGAAGATCAACGACAAGAATGCCAGTGATTGCAAATGTACTACAATCTTAGGAAACATCCTAGACTCATGTTTAGCATTTGTTCATTCTCCATGCTCAGTAGTCAACAGAATATAGCTGCCAACAGGATTGCAGGATTTGCACTTGCAAGAATTTCTGAAAAGAAGTTGTTGTTCACTTGAAGAAACGTGTTTTAGGTGGAAGTATGACGTATTTTGGTTCCTAATTAACAGAATCGAAGATCACCAGAGACTAGGAAGAAATCCGTTAATTCAAAGATCAACACAAATTGGATAATTCGACAATACACAAATTAAAGGGCACATCTCGCAATGCAAGGAAGAAGGAAGAAAATGATATGTAACTTGCTCTTTCCCATAAACAGTGTTCCTACGAAATATTTGTGCAAGGACGTATGCCAAAAATGAAAACTAAACTCCAACAAGAATTAAGAAAAGAAACTGAAATTTTATTCATTTACAGGTCACACCACCATAATTCCCAGAACAAATCGATGACAAATGAACACCACCACCAATCCCAGAAAACACGAATAACAAACAATTATTTGAAAGCCATTCAGAATGGCTTAAACATCAGCAAATAGAAAAGTGGCAGAAGTTCCAAACAAACATGCACATCGACCCAGGGCACGTTCAACAGCAAGAGGGCCTTCAACTGGGCAGAATCAGCACTTAGAAGTCACCACGGAGACGGAGAACAAGGTGGAGGGTGGACTCCTTCTGGATGTTATAATCAGCCAGGGTCCTTCCATCTTCCAATTGCTTTCCAGCAAAAATCAACCTCTGCTTGTGTGGTGGGATACCCTCCTTATCCTGGATCTTAGCCTTCACACTATCAATAGTATCCGAGCTCTCAACGTCCAATGTGATGGTCTTCCCAGTCAAGGTCTTCACAAAGATCTGCATTCCTCCCCTCAACCTAAGCACCAAATGAAGCGTGGACTCTTTCTGAATGTTGTAATCCGCAAGAGTCCTTCCATCCTCAAGCTGCTTGCCAGCGAAGATCAACCTCTGCTGGTCTGGTGGGATTCCCTCCTTGTCCTGAATTTTTGCCTTGACATTGTCAATGGTATCAGAGCTCTCCACCTCAAGGGTGATGGTCTTCCCAGTCAATGTCTTGACAAATATCTGCATTCCTCCTCTCAACCTCAGCACCAAATGAAGGGTGGACTCCTTCTGGATGTTGTAATCAGCGAGTGTCCTTCCATCCTCAAGCTGCTTGCCGGCAAAAATCAACCTCTGCTGGTCTGGGAATACTCCATCAAATAGGTTAAATGCATTATATTTATGGCACAAAAGCTTTTTTTTTTTTTGGCTGGCACAAAAGCTTCATTCACACTAATTCATTAGGCTTATAAATACCAAAATAATACTATGATATACAATATCTATTATATAGTATAATATATAATATAGTACGTGTGTATATATGTATATATATAATATTATGTGTGTACATATACATATGTACACACACACATATATATATATATATATATATATATATGTATGTATGTATGTATAGTGTATGTGTACATAAACATATGTACATATATGTGTGTGTACATATATGTGTATATATGTATATGTGTATATATGTGTTTGTATATATGTATATATGTATATGTGTGTATGTAAGATTATATATATATATATATATATATATATATTATGAGCCGAGTTTAAAACGGGCCTGAGACTTGTGAGGTTCAAAGCTCGGCTCAGAAATATTTCGAGCTTAATATTTCGGTTCAAATTCAGCTCAGCTCAATATATGATTAAATTCATGAACCTTTTCTTTGACCGAACGGGCCGAGCTCAGACTGACTCGGCCCTGTTGACAGTTCTAATAGTAACGAAAGAAACACAACCCCAAAATAAATACTTGTGCTATGAAGAAATACTGTAGGTATGTGACAGGTTTTGCAAGTTGATTCATTTTGCTGAAATTTGAAGTTGGGGGCTCGTAACAGGGTCATGGACCTATGGTGCACGGCTAGAGCATTTTCCAAGTCCAGTTTCAGTTGGCGATGAAAACAACTCTGGCTTAATGGCAACCAATCTATTTCTAATTAAACTTTATTTCGTGCAGACCAAAAAAAGAAAAAGAAAATGTACAATAGCACCAAGGATTCTGAATGTCCAAGTGCAGGAACTAGGCTGGAGTTCCATATATGAGCCACCTCAGGTAATCCTCTCGACTCTCCGCATCCCATCTGCATATTCCTAGCCTCTGCATCCTTCACGTCCAATTTAGACATCCAAGTTTCCCAGTTTCCCACGCACACATCTCCTACCTAGCTGTATGTTACCACATGTAGATCCCCAATGTTGTCCCCTGACAAAATCAAGAAAATATATATGCAACCTCATGGTCTGCTTCCTAAGTCCAATTACAAACCAAAAGGTGGCTAATTGAATTAAATTAATGAGAAAAATTGAAAGATATCGAGCTGGAAACCACCCCATTTTGATCACATAAAACAAAATGCTCCTATGGCAGCATCTGCATGAATATCAACGTGTAGCCCTGAATCCAAAATTGATCAACACCTCATCACAAATCCACCGATCCTCCGCATCTCATTCTACCAATTCACCACGTATCAAACATGCAAAGGTCAAACTCTTCTATAAAATCCCTCATCCTCCTACTCCTAGCACTCACCCCAGCTCAAAACATCAAAAAAGAAGTGATCAGAAAGAAGTTGAGAGACATGGCAAAGCTCACAGTTGTTGCAGCAGTCTTGCTAGTGGCCCTCTTGGCTATGGCTTCGGCCTCTGCCCACTAGGACCACCATAACAACCACTGTGGTGGAGGAGGAGAACCTAGAACAAGGTGGGCAGTCCCAGAGATGCCAGCAGAAGATCCAGCAGCAGCAGGCAGCGGCTCTACCACTGCCAACAATATTTGGCTCAGAGGAGCCCTTTTGAGCTAAACATGTACCCACAACAGGAGCGAGAACAGGAGCACCGCAGGGAATGCTGCCAGGGCATTCGGAACATAGAGGAGCAATGCCGATGCGAGGCAGTAAGGCAGGCGGTTAGGCAGCTACAGCAGCAAGGAGGAAGCTGGCAAGGCGAAGAGATGCAGCAGGTGATGCAGAAGGCTAGGCAACTCCCTCGCATGTGCAACGTAGGCCCTCAGGAATGCCAAATCCGAGCTGTTTTCATCTAATTAAGCCATGTAGTAATCATCGGTCCGCATGTGCATGATAAATAAGGTTCACTTGATTTCTGGCTTTTCTGGCTGGAGATTGGAGTGGTACCCATCCAATGTAGTTTAATAAGCACATGATCGTGTGTTTTTGAGTCTTTTGGTTATGTACCTACTTTGTTATCTAAGGACTTTGTTCATGGCGTCTACTTGGCGAATGGAGAATATGATCTAGTTTCGGAAAACGCTCGTGTCTGCTCTGTTTATTTTGAATCTGGTTATTAGTGTTGATTTTCCCCCTCTTTATTTTGTTTCCAATCATGCTAAATTAATTAAGGCTGAACATACCTAAGTTACAATCCTAAATCCTAAATGACAAGCAACAAAGAATCCAAATTTATAATTTGAATCATACTTCCATTGAAATAATCATAGTTCTTCTACACACGAGTATTAATCCAAAGAATCCACAATCATGCGACTACACAATGATTTGTATAAATCTGGTGAACAAAGAGAAAATTCTTTAACAAACTAGCCACCTTTAGACTACTCTCTCTCTCCCTCACTCTCTCGGCTTGGTTGTGTGACAACATGATTTCCATCATCTGGCTCTGTAAAAGACATTCATGGACTTCTAGAATCAAAAGGACAGGAGTTTATCATCATTTGAATTAACAAATTTTGGGATCTTGTCTTAAAATTTCACACGGTTACACGCTCCAATTCCTCCACCAAGAAAATTGTTTTTGAAGTGAGACGAGAAACATAAGTAGCTTTTTATCTGCCGAATTCTCGTATTAAGTTGAAGTTCATAATTAAGCTGTGTAAAGTGGTTCGCTTGTGTTTTTATTCAAGCTAGTTAATTGCAAATAATCTTCTTCAACTTATATACAAAAAGAAAGAGACACCTCTAATTGTTCTTAAATCTCAAAATTGTCATCAGGTTAAGCTTATCTATATCTCCGTCTCACTGAATAATAGCATCATTTTGTATTAAAAGATTTAATTAAAAAGACAGAATCATTATTTTCATCCTTTGTTGTCTTCTTCTCTTCAAATTGTTTGTTTTAATACATGAAGTGGAGCCAAAGGATTTAATTTGAAGATTATTAATTAAAGACCATCATACATGCATGAATGCAAACAGACATCTGGCAAATGAAAATCCCTTCCAGATTGCATACCCTAGCCCAAGAACCAACATCTAGTTGCCTAGCCTTACGATCTTCCACGGTTTAGACATGCAAGTTCTCAATTTCCTGGTTGTGAATTCCTTCTACGCTGTTTTCGATCTGGATGTTGAAATCAATACATTATTTTGATGATAAATCAATTAGGTTTGTTAAGGACTGTATATTAACTTGTTCAGAGCTCAGCTAATCTCACACCCACGTCTACCAAAATTGGATTTCAAAGGCAAACCAACAGAACCGGAAAGACGGACATTCAATCCCCGTGAAGAATCTGTAAAGCATGATTCCAGCAAAACAATACAGGAGGGCAAAAGGCAAAGAAACACTAGCTCGAACTCTAAAATGAATGATTTTTAGATGATGTTTTGCTGAATGATAAAGGAATCAGGATCTGGTGTTTGCATCAGCAAGCACAAGAGGAAGGAGGGTCATTCCATAATTGCAAGAGACTACAGGGGCAAAATCATGACGGTTTGGGCTGCAGCTGAAGGTACCCATGGAAGAAGCAGATATTATCAAGCGCAAACCCATGGAAGAAGCTGATATTATCAAGCTTGCGCTGAACACAGCTAAAGACAGAAGGTGGAACAGATTCGGTTTTGCAGGGTTATGCAAGCCAGCTGCAAGAACATAATCCACATGATCAGAGAACAAAATCAAAGCGTACAGCAATTTTAGATTACAATCTAGACTTAATTGTTCAGCTTTTGTTCATTCTCTTTTGTCAACAGTTAATAGAATACGGCTGCATACAGAATTGCAAAATTTGCATTTGAAGAAATGTGTTACGTGGGAAAATTTGTAATTGAAGAATTTGTCTCCTGGGGTTTGCACTTAAGGTGATTTGTGGGAAGTCACAATGAAAAAACGAATTGCAAGGAAGCAACTGTTCATGTAACCTGGTGTTTAAGGGCATATTTGTTTAAAGAGCACATGCTAAAGAATCAACCTAACATTAACTTCCAACAAGATTAAAGAAAAGAAACTCATGTTTATTCATTCACAGATTACACCGCCATAATTCCCAAACAAAACAGAACAATGACAAATAAACACCACCAGCCAATCCCAGAAAACAAGAATCACATTAAAGAAAAAGCCATCCAATCAGAATGGCTTTAACATCACCAAAGTAGAAAACAGGCAGAAGTCCCGACCCAACATGCACATATACTCAAGACAGAGGGCCTTCAACAGGGGCAGAATCAACATTTAGAAGCCACCACGGAGACGGAGAACAAGGTGGAGGGTGGACTCCTTCTGGATGTTATAGTCAGCCAGGGTCCTTCCATCTTCCAATTGCTTTCCAGCAAAAATCAACCTCTGCTGGTCTGGTGGGATACCCTCCTTATCCTGGATCTTAGCTTTAACATTATCAATGGTATCCGAGCTCTCAACCTCCAATGTGATGGTCTTCCCAGTCAAAGTCTTCACAAAGATCTGCATTCCTCCCCTCAACCTAAGCACCAAATGAAGGGTGGACTCCTTCTGGATGTTATAATCCGCAAGGGTCCTTCCATCCTCAAGCTGCTTGCCAGCGAAGATCAACCTCTGCTGGTCTGGTGGAATTCCCTCCTTGTCCTGAATTTTTGCTTTCACATTGTCAATGGTATCAGAGCTCTCCACCTCAAGAGTGATGGTCTTCCCAGTCAATGTCTTGACAAAAATCTGCATTCCTCCTCTCAATCTCAGCACCAGGTGAAGGGTGGACTCCTTCTGGATGTTGTAGTCAGCAAGAGTCCTTCCATCCTCAAGCTGCTTGCCGGCAAAAATTAACCTCTGCTGGTCTGGGGGAATGCCCTCCTTGTCCTGGATCTTGGCCTTAACATTATCTATTGTGTCAGAGCTCTCCACCTCGAGGGTAATGGTCTTGCCAGTAAGGGTCTTGACAAAAATTTGCATGCCACCCCTCAAACGAAGCACCAAATGGAGGGTTGATTCCTTCTGGATGTTATAGTCGGCAAGGGTGCGGCCATCCTCTAGCTGCTTTCCTGCAAAGATGAGTCTTTGCTGGTCTGGGGGGATGCCTTCCTTGTCCTGGATCTTGGCCTTGACGTTGTCAATGGTGTCGGAACTTTCCACCTCAAGGGTGATGGTCTTGCCAGTGAGGGTCTTCACGAAGATTTGCATACCACCTCTAAGACGGAGCACCAAATGGAGGGTGGACTCCTTTTGGATGTTGTAGTCGGCAAGGGTACGGCCGTCCTCAAGTTGCTTTCCAGCAAAGATCAACCTCTGCTGGTCAGGGGGAATCCCTTCCTTGTCCTGGATCTTGGCCTTAACGTTGTCGATTGTGTCGGAACTCTCGACCTCGAGAGTAATGGTCTTGCCTGTAAGAGTCTTGACAAAGATCTGCATCTGCTCAAATCAAAAAATAAAAAAAAAGAGTCAGATCTACGCACTTAATCAAGACACAATTGCTTAGCTAATGATCTTTGTTGCTGACTGACAAGACTTTTGTTCCCAAATCAGATTTAAATCAACAGATCCAGCCAAACAAACAATGATAATACAGACAGTAAGAATATAGCCCTTCCCCCCCCCCCCCCCCCAACCCAAAAATACAAATAAACCAAATCCAGAGCGTAAAAGGAATCCCGGAAAGATACAAATTTTTTTCGGTAAAAGAAGCCAAGATCCGATGAATTTTTTTTTTTAACACTCTTTCATCCATACAAAACTACCCCAAAAAAAAAATGCAGATCTAGTTTCTACAATCAGATGGAAAATACTAAAAAAAATGAAATCTTCTCAACAACCAGATCAACGATAGGTAAATTTTGGAAAACTAAACCAAACTCAAAAGATCTGATATTTCCTCCATTCAAAATTTATGAAAAGATGACAAATACCCACCAAAATTCTAATCAAAAGATCCGATTTTTCCTTGCTTTTTCTTTAAAAAGAAACCACCAAAAAGCAGATTAATTAAATAATTTATCTGGGAAAATCTTCTCAACAAACCAACCAATTAATCCTATTAGATCAATAAATTATGGGCAGTCCCAACCCAAATCAAAAAATTTGAAAAAAAAAAAACTCAAAGGCCTAAAATCTGATTGGAACAGGAACCAGAAAAACTAACAATTGGAAGAAAACCCAATTACCTTGAGAGAGAAAATAAGTAGACGGCTTTGAAATTGAAAGAGAGGATGAGAAAGAGATGAGCTCTGGAGACGATGATGAACGAGTGAATTGCTGAGGAAATGGTGCCAATTTAAAGGAATATTGACCGACTTATTACGATATTGCCTTCCCTAGTTGGCCTATTGCAAAACGCCACGTGTCACGGATGACGAGGAGAGCAATAATTTACACGGCAACGGCATTGGCAAGTTGTTATCCGGTTCCTTGTTTGGTTCGTATCCTTTCCTTTCTTTCTGTGGTGGAGATAATTAGGAGCCTCTTCCCACCAACTACTACTCGCATATTTAGCACCTGTTCCACAATCGCCTCAAAAAATGAAGAAATTAAGCAAAAGAAAAACAAAAAAAAGAAAAGTATCGATTAGTTTGGAATGAATAATTTTTTAATGCTAAATATTCTTTACACTTGTTCTCTCATTAATTTTGAATACTTTCAACTTTTAAAAGATCTCATGTGTCAAAAAACTGTTATAGTATTATTCTTTTAACAAAACAGAATTCAAATGGAGTCTGGATAAATAAAGTGAAAGCGAATGCAAAACCAATTTTTGTGTTTATTTTCATTTTTTATTAAAAGATTGTATTGGTAACCTGTTTTATTATCTAGTACATATCTTATCCCTTTTTGTAAGTTTCCCTAAAAAAAAAAAAAAAGAAAAAGAATGCGGTCATGTTCTTGGAAATGGAAACTTTATTGTGTAAATCAACTTTTTATAAATTTGCAAAAGATAAAAAAAAAAGTGACGCGTGTAACTCAACTTTTTTATAAAATGAATCATCTTGATGAAGTTTTGCTGAACATCAGAGGATTCAGCATTAAAACTGGTGTATGTATCAGCAAGCACCAGAGGAAGGGGGGTTATTGCATAATTCAAGAGATTCACTCGTAAAAATCATGGCGGTTTGGGATGTGCAGCTGAAGCTCGAGAAGGTGAAGTACCAACGGAAGAAGCTGATAGTAGGTGCAGCTAAAGCTCGAAAAGGTGAAGTATCAGTGGAAGAAGCTGATAGTATTACGCTTGCACTGAGCATAGCTAAAGAAAGAAGGCGCACAGATCTGGTTATTCAAGCGAGCTGCAAGAGCACAATCCAGAAAATCACTGAGCATAAAGTTAATGATTCCAAATGTACCAGGAATCTTAAAATACATCCTAAACTCATGTTTAGCGTTTGTTCATTCTCCTTGGTCAATAGTAAACAGAACATAGCTGCCAACAGGATTGCTAGATATGCAGTTTGTGGAAAACAAAAAAACAACAAAAAAGACATTCGTTCTTGAAGAATTGCTGGGAATGGGAAGACAACCCCAATAGAAGTATGATGTATTTTGGTTCCTAATTATCAGAATCAAAGATCAACAGAGACTTGGATAATCCGATAATTCAAAGATTAACGCAAAATTGGATAATTCGTTAATACACAATTTGTAACGGGATACGCAATGCAAGGAAGAAACTGTTATGTAACTTGCTCCTTCCCCATAAACAGTGTTTCACCAGAATATTTGTGAGGGCATACAACGAAAGTGAAGTTAAAATTAACTTCGAACAAGAATTAAGAAAAGAAACTGAAATTTTATTGATTTACAGGTTACGCCACCATAATTCCCATAACAAATCGATGACAAATAAACACCACCACCAATCCCAGAAAACACGAAATACAAACAATTATTTGAAAGCCACAATGGCTTATGGCAAAATGGCAGAAGTTCCACACGCAAATCGACCCAGGGCAAGTTCAACAAACAGCAAGAGGGCCTTCAACTGGGCAGAATCAGCTTTTAGAAGCCACCACGGAGACGGAGGACAAGGTGAAGGGTGGACTCCTTCTGGATGTTATAGTCAGCCAGGGTCCTTCCGTCTTCCAACTTGCTTTCCAGCAAAAATCAACCTCTGCTGGTCTGGTGGGATACCCTCCTTATCCTGGATCTTGGCCTTCACATTATCAATAGTATCCGAGCTCTCAACCTCCAGTGTGATGGTCTTCCCAGTCAAAGTCTTAACAAAGATCTGCATTCCTCCCCTCAACCTAAGCACCAAATGAAGGGTGGACTCCTTTTGGATGTTGTAATCCGCAAGAGTCCTTCCATCCTCAAGCTGCTTGCCAGCGAAGATCAACCTCTGCTGGTCTGGTGGGATTCCCTCCTTGTCCTGAATTTTTGCCTTGACATTATCAATGGTATCAGAACTCTCCACCTCAAGGGTGATGGTCTTCCCAGTCAATGTCTTGACAAATATCTGCATTCCTCCTCTCAACCTCAGCACCAAGTGAAGGGTGGACTCCTTCTGGATATTGTAATCAGCAAGAGTCCTTCCATCCTCAAGCTGCTTGCCGGCAAAAATCAACCTCTGCTGGTCTGGGAGGAATGCCCTCCTTGTCCTGGATCTTGGCCTTAACGTTATCAATTGTGTCAGAGCTCTCCACCTCGAGGGTAATAGTCTTGCCAGGTAAGGGTCTTGACAAAAATTTGCATGCCACCCCTCAAACGAAGCACCAAATGGAGGGTTGATTCCTTCTGGATGTTATAGTCGGCAAGGGTGCGGCCATCCTCTAGCTGCTTTCCTGCAAAGATGAGTCTTTGCTGGTCTGGGGGAATGCCTTCCTTGTCCTGGATCTTGGCCTTGACGTTGTCAATGGTGTCGGAACTTTCCACCTCAAGGGTGATGGTCTTGCCAGTCAGGGTCTTCACGAAGATTTGCATACCACCTCTAAGACGGAGGACCAAGTGGAGGGTGGACTCCTTTTGGATGTTATAGTCGGCAAGGGTGCGGCCATCCTCAAGTTGCTTTCCAGCAAAGATCAACCTTTGCTGATCAGGGGGGATTCCTTCCTTGTCCTGGATCTTGGCCTTAACGTTGTCGATTGTATCGGAACTCTCGACCTCCAGAGTGATGGTCTTGCCTGTAAGAGTCTTGACAAAGATCTGCATCTGCTCAAATCAAATAAAAAGATATGTCAGATTACCCACTTAGTCGAAACAAGACAAAATTTCTGATAGCTAATGATCTTTGTTGCTGACTGACAAGATTTTTGTTCCCAAATCAGATTTAAATCAACAGATCCAGCAAAACAGAGCAGTAAAAGAATATAGGAAATAAAAATACGAGATCCAGACCATAAAGGAATCCTGGAAAGATAAAATTTTTACTTTTTTTTTACTCAATTAAAAAAAGCCAAGATCTGATCATTTTTACTGTTTCATCTATACAAATGTACCCCAAAAAAAAAAAGGCAGATTAGTTACGAGATAAATTTTGGAAAACTTAAACCGAACTCAAAAGATCTGATATTTCCTCAATCCAAAATTAATGAAAAAATGACAAGTACCCACCAAAATTCTAATCAAAAGATCCGATTTTTCCTTGCTATTTCTTTAAAAAGATACCACCAAAAAGCAGATTAATTAAAAAATTTATCTGGGAAAATCTTCTCATCAGACCAATCAAACTAATCCTATCAGATCAATAAAATCTGGGCAGAAAGCCCAATTTTTTCCCAACACAAATCAAAAAAATTGATAAAAAAAAATCAAAGGCCTTAATCAGATATAAAAATTAAACAATAGAACCAAGAACCAGAAAAACTAATAATTGGAAGAAAACCCAATTACCTTGAGAGAGACAAAAAGTAGACGGCTTTGAAATTGAAAGAGAGGATGAGAGAGAGATAAGCTTTGGAGATGATGATGAACGAGTGAATTGTTGAGGAGACGTTGCCAATTTAAAGGAATATTGACCGGCTTATTACGATATTGCCCTCCCCAGTTGGCCTATTGCAAAACGCCACGTGTCATGGATGACGAGGAGAGCAATACTTTACAAGGCAACGGCATTTTTTTTTTTTTTTTTTTTTTTTTTGTCATCGCAGGGTATCGGGTCTTGGACCCACTAATCCCACTGCGCCTGTACAGAGCGGACCCCACCGATGCACAGAAATTTTCTGGGGAGAGACTCGAACCTTGGTCACACCGGAATACTACCGTATACGTGACCGGCTGAGACACCCCCAGGGGCTCACGGCAACGGCATTGGCAAGTTGTTGTCCTTTTCCTTGCTTCGTATCCTTTGCTTTCCTTTCTTTCCGTGGTGGAGATAATTAGGAGCCTCTTCCCACCTACTTCCACTCGCATATGTAACACCTGTTCCACAATCGCCTCAAGAATGAAGAAATTAAGCAAAAGGCAAAAAAAAAAAAAAGTATGGATTAGTTTGGATTGAATAATTTTTTTAATGCTAAATATTCTTTAGACTTGTTCTATAATTAATTTTGTATGCTTTGAAAAGATCTCATGTGTCAACAAAGTATTATAATATTATTCTTTTAACAATTGTCTAAAAAAAAATTCAAATGGAGTTCGTGAATTTTTGGTATTGAAAGCGAATGCAAAAATTATTTATTGACAAATTGATTTGTGTGTTTTTTTTTATATTTTTTATTAAAAAATTGTATTGGTAACCTGTATTAGTATCTAGTACATATCTTATTCCTTTTTGTAGGTTTGAAAAAACAAAAAAAAGAATGCAGTCATGTTCTTGGAATGGAAACTTTATTGTGTAACTCAACTTTTTATAAATTTGCCAAGAAAAAAAAAAGTGACAATGTACTTAGAGATAGAAACTATACAAAAGAAAAAGTGGTAATGTCTGTGAAACTATAATTCAATGAACACTACAAAGTACTCTTGTTCAAAGGTATTAAACAGACTATTTGCTAGAGTAATTGATGTGATAATTTTAAAACTAAAAAGCTCAAATCTTTTCAAATGCTAATATACTTGAAATTTATTAATTAAAGCATTATTAATAGTGACCAATATAAGAAGGGTAAATTACATATAAATATTGCAAAACATTTGGGACCGTCCTTTTGAAAAGAAGATTGACTCTTTCATAAAGAAAAAGAACAGTAAAAGAAAATAAATCCAGGCCAGCATTCCAAACTTTCCATTGACTTGACAAATCAACAAAAGAAGTGGGACAATTTCCACACGCGCCATACAACATTGACTAAAGGTATGTGGAAGTTTGAATAATTTTATTTTGATTTTTTTATATGGTAGGTCCCATATAAAAGAAAATAAAATAAAGTTGGTGGCCAAATCATCAATTGGTTAATTGTTTGATTACTAACTAAAGTGTCTTTTTTATTGGGTAACGGTGTCAACATCATTCGAGTTGTACATTAATTCCTTCCAAGAAAGTTCAAGTTGCAGACAATTAGCAGCATAATTACTTGCGATTTATGAGGTGAGGTGATGTTTTAGCAAATTAGCACCGATCGGGTCTAGACGTGGTTTTCTGGGAATTGACAAAACCAGCAACATTTAGGGGGCGTTTGGTTCAAATTTCTCAATCACTATCACTATGGGTATCATTAACCCTATTATGAGTATGGGTTTTGATGATTCCCCCAACATGTTTGGTTTAATAATGGAATGGGTATCATTATAAAAATACTTGTTTGGTTTACTGTAATGACTTTCAAGTAAATTTAAAAAATTTTAAATCTTTATTTATGATATACATATTTTTTCGATTTCTTTTTTTATATCTTTTTAAAGAAAATTGCTAAAAAGATTTCTTCAATTTTAAATATAACCATAATCTAATTTGAGTTTTATGCAAATGATAACCTTAAAAAAATCATTTTTATTGTATTAATAGAGAGTATTATATATCTTTGATTTTTAGTTCAATTTTTTATTAAAAAAATTTATTAAAAGAATTTTTATAAAAATTTTATAAAGTATTAATAAAAAATATTCAAAATCAAAAGACAAAATAGAGAGAGAGAGAGAGAGAGAGAGAGAGAGAGAGAGAGAGAGAGAGAGAGAGAGAGAGAGAGAGTATATTAGGGGTGTGTGTAACTTAAAATATATGTATTTTTTAAGTGGGTGTATTTTTACCTTTAATCATAAGGGGTAATGGGTTTGATAGAATAGTATTTTGGGGGGAATCATTAACACCCCAATTAATCACTATCATTCCCATTGAATGATAGTGATAGTTGTTTAACAAACATCAACAATAGGTATCATTACTTATGATACCCATTCCCCTCCTTGATTCCCCTAAACCAAACACCCCCTTAGAAACCGGTCTAACAATTGCCTCAATCTCTGATTTTTCTTTTCTTTTCTTTTTTTCCAGATTAGAGTTCTCTGCCATTTCATTTTGGTATATTTTTATTTTGATCAATACACGACTTCACGATAGATCTTGTAAACTGAAAAATAATTACGTGAAAGTAATATGAAAATGTTTACATCAAATATAAGATTTACAGGTGAAGTCATGAATCGAAAGTCTATATAAAAATTCTCTCTATAATGATGTTCAGCATACCATGGAGATTTTGAAGCAAGAAAGGGAGAGATTAAGAGTTACTAAAATGGTTATCTCACTGATGTGTTTATGAGTAGGGTTTCAGAAACAAGTCAAAAATTTTCTAGTGAGTATTTTTCTATTTATTTTATGATTCATGTACATTATATAAACTTTACAAGGTTAAATCCAACTTCTCTCAATTTGGATCCCACTAGAGCCCAACCAAGCTCTCAATTTGGATCCCACCAGAGCCCAACCGAAGAACAAAAGAAATTTGCCTCCCGAACAACAAAAGCCATTTCCAAGGTCCCTAACTTCGAATACCCCTGGCCCAAAATCCAAATCCAGGTCTCCACCTCACGTAGGACAGCCCAATTCCAGACCCAATAAAAAAATCCAAAAACAGTTCAAATCCAATGACCAATCTCGCTCCCACTCTTCTCAGTAGATCGTCAGCTACCGGAACCCAAATCTGAAGAAAATCTCGCCGGAGAATAAAGAACTAGTATTAAAGCCGCATCCCCCGATGCCTCCCGTCGCTCCCAGATCCGGTGACGCCATTTTCTCCAGCGTTGAACGCGTGGTACGTCCAAAACTATTCCCCCAGTTATTTTTCTTTTTCATGCAGTAATTCCAAACAATATTTTATTTACTCATTTATTCTTGTACAAAAATTTGTATTAGAACGCAGAGCTTTTCACTCTGACATATGGCGCAATCGTTCGTCAGCTGCTAACTGATCTTGAAGACGTCGAGGAAGTCAATAAACAACTGGACCAGATGTAATTTACTATTTTCTTTGCTTTTTTTTTCATTTTAATTTATTACAATTAAAAAAGAACTTGATTAATGCTTGGATATGAAATGGATAGAGAGTTGAATGAGTTGGGATACTTTTTTATACGATGATGCAGGGGATATAATATTGGGATTCGGCTAATAGATGAGTTTCTTGCGAAATCCAGTGTTTCTAGATGCGTTGATTTTAAAGAAACAGCTGAAGTCACTGCTAAGGTTTCTTCTTGTTGTATACATTTCTGATATCTACTGATCTTTTGCATAATGTGAATAGTATACATATATTTTGAATCAAGTTTGCATTTTGTGCAAGAATGTTTGCCTATTGAAGATCTATGATGCCTCCTTATTCAAACTTCAATCAACTAATACTTGCCTAAGAATCCATATCCCAATTGTGGTTCGTCAAAAAATAGGAATAAATTCAGGCAATTGTATAACAAACTTGCAGTTAAGCAAGTAGGAAATAATTTGTCTGTATTACTGCCATTTTTTAGCTTTTGTGGATAACTTTTTGCGTCACCAAGTCATGTGCCAGTCCCTGCTCCAGCCCCCAAAAAAGAGACAAAGTATAAGTAGGGAAAGTTGCATTTTCTTATGAGCATATGATGTGATTCCCCTCCTTAGCTGATTTTATTTGGTAGTGCTTGAGCCTGATACTGGAAATATTTGAACTTGTTTATGGTAGCTGAATACTAAGTCTCGGGTTATTTGTCATAATTGTTTTTTTTTTTAAATTAAACTTGAAGTTGAAATGAATTGATTTCTTGCATATGGTGTTGTTTGTGGATGGTTGAAGATCCTTAAATTTTTTAATGTTCAATGTAATAATTGCCTCAGTGGTTTACTGCCATACAGGTTGGTTTCAAAATGTTCCTGGGGGTCACAGCAAGTGTGATTAATTGGGATGCTGACGGTACAACCTGCAGTCTAGTTTTGGAAGATAACCCACTGGTTGATTTTGTTGAACTTCCTGACACATGTCAAGGCTTGTATTACTGCAACATCCTGAGTGGAGTCATCAGAGGAGCTTTAGAGATGGTATGTTTCAAATTAGTTGGGCACTTGATCCTTTTCTATTTCACAATCTCGTTGTTCCGTATGCTCTTAGGTTTATTTCTTTCCAGATACATGCTTGAATATGAAATATGGTTACTTCCGTTACTTGTTTAATCATTGGTTTGGAATGATCATTAGAAGTTGTTTGTACAAGCAATAAGATCCAACCTGCTTTTCATAACGTGCCCAAAATTACTAAGATGATGAAAGATATATGGAACTTGAATATGCACACAAAGTTTTTCTTGCTCCTGACCACATCTACTCCTCCACCCCCCCCCCCCCCCCAAACCCCCCTAAACAAAACAATATTTAGGTGTCAATGAAAACCGAAGTCACGTGGATCCGTGATATGCTGAGAGGGGATGATGCTTTTGAAATGCAAGTGAAGCTTCTGAAGCAAGTTCCTGAGGAGTATCCCTACAAAGATGATGAGTAACAAGCCGTTTGAATGAATGATCAATGTAAATTTGACATTGAATTCTGTTTAATATCATGGTCTCATATTTGAGGTTTATTCAGTATCATTCTTTGCCCAAAACACACGAGTTTGGTTTTGCTTATTAGTCTCTGAGTGGAAGACAACCTTAGAAATTTTGATAGATTTATTTAATATGTGTTTATATATTTTTTAAGCTACATGTTGTCCTCCGAATTGTGCAGCATTCTCTAAGATTATGTGTCTCGGTTAAGAGTATTGATGTCAGTGGGATAATTTGTGCTCTTGAAACTAGGAATGGAGTTTTGTTGTTGGTTACTTTGCTAGGGAACCTGATGTATTGTATTTGCTAATAAAATGCTATGGTGTGGGTAATAGTTCGGTATTTATTTATAATTTTATTCCAAGCTTCTTGTCTTATCAGCAAGCAGAACCAAATACGTCATTACTATTCATACAAGGGTAATTAGCAGCATACAAGCTCAAAAAAATTTGCAGCATACAAGGATGTTAACCATCTAGCATTTAGCAGCTAGTTGGTTGAAGTCGTACCTGCAGCAATTTTAGGAGTTAAATGTTGCATATTAAACATGTCTCGAAGTATCTGAATTACGCTCTCTCTTCGGAGTTAATTGAATCATCCATTCTCAACTCAATCTTTTAACAGTAGGCCGGATTTGAAGTTGACAAGAAAAACGGAAACAAGTTACAATTCGCTTCAATGGAGCATCCACGCACAACATTTACGAGGCATTGTAGGCCAAATACCTCGTCTTCTTGTAGCAACAAATTTCGTGTCTGCGAATAAAAGACAAGAAAAATTGCACAAATCGAATTTATTAATTCAGAATAAAAAAGTTACAATCTCTGGATAAATTTCTTTATAAAAGAAATTATCCTCTGATTCTTCTCTTCACGAACACTTAATTCAAGGGCCTAAAAAGGCTTGTTCTTGAATTAAAATCGGATTCTCCGTAGGAAACGGTTGATTTGATTTTGTCGTATCGAACACTTGAATCTTGATTCTTCAAGCCTCCAACATGAATATAGGAACTTGGTTGAATTTGAACTTGGACTTGAGGATTTGATTTGCACTTGAACTTGGGCTTGAGAAACCTGAGAGAAAAATCTCTAAAGAATTTGGTAGAGTTTTTCTCTAAGCCTTTGGAGAATTTTGTCATATATCTTGACTTGGGAGGGAGAGCTCTTATTTATAGCCAAAATTAGGGTTTGATTGACTCACAAAGAAATTCTCTAGAATTATCCACCAACTTGGGTTACTTGTGGTTTAAGAAACCCATTAAAGTAGATTTTAATTAATGGGTCGGCCCAAAGAATCCAATGTGAATTAATAAAATTAATTCACTTTTAATTTAATGAACATTATACTTGAACTTAAGGCCCACATATGAATGGTCCAACTTATAGGTCCAAACATAAACAGGTTTTGTGAATATTAAAATTTAACTTGAGACCCACATGTCAAATATCTGATTTACAAGCCCAAATACAAATGGACTTATAAAATCACTTTAATTTAATTTAAATTAATCAAGACTAATTTAATTTGTTTAATCTTGACTAATTAAATTAAAATAAAATTTCATCGTCTACACTTCTTTTCGCGATTGTTATTTTGCCAAGCTAGTACCCAAAACAATTAAATGATCAGGGTAAAAATGGAAGGTATCCTTTGGACTGGACTTTGTGGTAAATTTTTTTATCATATCTCGCACTAAAGGAAGAAAAAAAAAAGGTAACTTTTGGATGAGACCTACAAGGATGCAATGCGAAAGCTTTCTAGCTCATGAATATGAATCTAATGCTCTATAACGGGGGATAACATAAGGATTGATATTTATCAAAAGAGAAAAAAAAAAAAAAACATAAGGACTGATATGACAAAGACCAGGTGATTTAGCCTTAATCCAATGGTCAATCCCATTAAACAAAAATTTTTTTTTATGAAAATAGTAAACTAATCTATTGCCAAAAGCTTGTAGAGTTACAAGTCGGTCCATTAGTCGAACCTAATTCCTTGGTTATTTCTTGGAGGAAACCAAGAAGATTCACGTGGCGGTTATATCAGAACACACTGCTTCTACCATTCACTTGATATTACGAAGTCTTTTCCCAAACCAAAAAACAAAAAGGCCGACACGTTAAAAACTCCCTATTAATAAAGAAGGAACCCTGCAATTATTCGTGCCAACTGTCAGTAGTACATCTTCTTGTACACTTAAATTCAAGTGATTCTTTACTTTCGATTTCTACCATTTCATTCCTGATTCTTTGTACGTCATCAGTTCCTCAAATTTACGTCACCTTAGAACCACCTTTTTTTATCAACATGTCTGACTACCGCAGCAGTGAAGGAGGATGTCGCCGGTGCTGTTGCAACTTCATATTCACCTTAGGCCTATCAGCCCTTTTCATGTGGTTAAGTCTTCGTGGCTCTAAGCCCACATGCTCCATCGAAGGCTTTTATGTTCCTTCCCTCAACACAACAGATAATTCCACCACTACTAGAGCCAACCACACTCTTTACTTTGATCTGAAGCTCAACAATGGGATGAAGGACAAAGGTGTAGGCTATGATGATGTTAATCTCACCTTCTATTATGGTCAAAATTATAGTAATAGCCTTCAAATAGCAAACTATACTGTCCCAAGGTTCTACCAGGGTCATGGCAAGAGTACTCACCGGAAACAGGTGGTGCAGACATATGGGGTGCCGTGGGAGGCTGCTTACACGGTTGTCTTGAACGGGTCCACAGTGACTTTCCGGGTGGGGTTGGCAACTAGAGTAAGGTACAAGATTCTTTTCTGGTATACAAAGAGACATAGCTTGAAAGTAGGGGCTAATGTGGATGTCAATAATTCTGGTAGAAAAATCAACAAGAAAGGCATTAAACTCAAGTCCAGCGCACCAGAGCATGCTAGCTATTCTGCATTGGTGGGACTTTCCCTTGCATTGTATTTCTTGGTTTTGTTGTAATAATCTTAGGAGTATTTTTTAAGCATCTTAGATAGTTTCATAAAACAGGGTCTCGGATCTCATATTTATTGTTGAGTGATTAAATTTTCGTATCGAGTGGACTGGTACTCATCAGAATATACATGATACCATTATGGTCATCAATTGGATCATCTGTAACTTCATGGCGTGTTTCCCATTGTAAGCCTTTTTTTTTCCCTCGTTCCAATCCAATTTCCATGTTATTGATCTTTTATGTTTTTTTTTTCCGTTAAGAAAATAAAAGAACAATTGACCTAGGAAAAATTGCAAGAAAAGAACTAGTAAAACATGGCTTCTGTCTTATCAGATTTACTGGAATAGAGCACACATCGTCTTCTTTCATCTCTTTTCCCTTTTTTTTTAAATATTTTGGTTTCCTTTTTGTCCTGGCACATACGGAAGAAATAACACTGCAAAATCCCCACGTCCCAATGTATTATTTCATGCTTAAAAGAGCATGAGTCCATCATCAACTACCTTAAACAAAAATTTAGTTAAACATACCAAATAATGATCTATGTACTGGTAAAGGGATACCATAATCCTTCTCAATCCTGAGCACTACGGAAGTTCAGGTGGTAAATGTGACAGAGGCTCTTATATAGCTCTAAACCTGAGCAGTACAGAAGTTCAGGTTGTCCATTTCACCGGTAAGGAGAGTTGCTTCCCTGTGTTTTTACAAGAGAATAATATACACCATTATGTCCCAAGGAAAGAAGACCAGAATGTGAACCTTCCTCTACAACCTTTCCATCCTTGATCACTGCAATTGAATCTGCTTTCTGTATTGTGGATAGACGGTGAGCCACAACAATGCATGTTCTTCTGGCCATCATTTTCTCCAGTGCTTCTTGAACTAAGCTCTCTGATACACTGTCAAGAGCACTGGTTGCTTCATCCAATAGCAGGATTCTGGGATTCTTTAATATTGCCCTAGCTAATGCTATTCTCTGTTTTTGACCACCGGATAGCTGAACCCCTCTTTCTCCGCAGTATGTCTCGTACCCATCTTTCATCCCACTGTAATCAGAAACATTTACAATTAATATGACATTATATGTGGTTACAGAACTCTTTTGTTGCTAGCTGACTTGGTTCAGATTTATTGCTTCAGTGGTATAAAAAGTTTCAGAATTTCTGTACAATGACTTTGTACCTTATGAATTCATGTGCATTAGCAAGTATTGCAGCCTTTCTTATCTCAGATTCCTTGGCATCCTTCTTCCCATAGGCAATGTTGTCATAGATGGTTCCAGCGAAGAGGGTTGGCTCTTGGCTGACCAGCGCAATGTGCATCCTCAAGGTCATCAAATTGAAGTCTTTTATGTCCCTTTCATCAATACATACTGAACCTTTATGAGGATCATAAAATCTCTCAATGAGTCCCAGAATTGTTGATTTGCCACATCCACTTTGCCCAACAAGTGCCACTGTGGTTCCTGCACTAATTTTTAGGCTCAGGCCCTTCAAGATTGACGCCTCAGGTCTTGATGGATAAGCAAAGTGTACATGCTTCAACTCTACTCGACCCCTAATACTTGTTCTGATTGCATCATATCCCTGTGAGTCATCTGGATCAATCTCGCTCTTTCTGTCTAAAATTGCAAAAACCGAACGGACAGCATTGCTTCCTCTAGATATATCATTGGTCATACTTCCTGCCTCTGCAATAGTATAAGCAGTGAACAGTAGTGCCAAAAATGCCTGAAAGAGTCGCTCTGGAGATATTTGCCCATTGGTTAAGAGCCTCCCACCATACCAAAATGCTAATGCTGTTGAAGCTGCTGCCAGAAATTGAGAACTAAACAGGCCAAAACCTGCAAACCAGGATTGTCTGATGCTTTCCTTCCGTGGCCCCTCCAGTGTTGCTTGGAACAGCCCAAGTATTCTTTTCTGAGAAGAAAAGGCAGTTATAGTTCTATGGTTAATAACAGCTTCACTAGCTAGTTGGCTTCCTTCCTTCTGTGCGATTTGAGCTTTTGCCGACATACTCTTTGTCAAAACACTCCTAGCATAGAAGCTTCCTATCAGTAATGGCTGAGCAGCCATCATCACTAGGGCTAACCTCCATGTTAGCACTAGCCCTAGTGCATAAGCAAAAGTAGCCCCAAAAAATGCTTGTGCAAGTAATGACATTCGGTCACCTACAAGCGAACGAACCATGTTAGCTTCAGTTGATAGACGTGCACATATTGCCGAACTTGTATTTTCATCCTGATCAAACCATCCAATCTCGAATGTCATTAGTTTCTCCAGCAGCTTCTCCCTAACTCTCTTGGTTAACTTTTCCCCCATGACAGCAAAATTGTAATGTTGAAGGAGATTAATTAAGAAGTTGAATATTGCAAGGCCGATAAATACAAACGAGTAATTTCTGGCATGAGATGGGATGGAGGATTTATCAGGTCGGAAATAAACTGATATTACTGCTCCCACGCAATAGGCATTTACTGGTTGAACAACACCAGCACCTATGGCTCCTATGCATCCAGCCAATGCTCTGCCCCACTCTGGTGCATTCATTTTTAGCAAACGCCATTGTGAAGGAGCGGGATTAGTTGCATGGTAGATATCCTCATCTTCACTGTCATAATCGTTAAATTGGATAGAGTAGGGCGTGGAATAGGGTGCACTCCTGGAAAAGGCTGGACTGAGCGCATATAGTGCTGGAGTACCTGGTGCACTTGATCTCATGCTCAATGGACTTGGAGGGACAGTCATTTTGTATGGACTCCTCCTGTCACTCTGATAGTTATAGCTGTAGTCAGTCTCAATTTGCATTGTTTGTTGTTGCAGTTGCACCATTCTAAAGTATTCCCCACCATCTTCATCATTCATCTGCATAAGCTCATCATGGCTGCCTGATTCAACTACTTTCCCTGATTGAAGAACAACAATCTGATCTGCCATTCTAATTGTTGAGAGCCGATGAGCTATGATAATTGCAGTCCTCCCCTGAGAGGCATTATCAATGGCCTGCTGCACAATTTTTTCGGACTCTGCATCTAATGCACTTGTAGCTTCATCAAGCAGTAAAATTTTTGGATCCCTTAGCAAAGCCCTTGCTATGGCTATTCGTTGTTTTTGTCCTCCGGATAGTTGAACTCCAAATTGTCCAACCTGGAGAAATCCAGAGTCAAAATATGTGATCATCTGATACTGAAAGCAGTTCGAGATATTAAAACACAGAAAGTGCAGCATGTCACCTCCTCCACAACATTGTCCCCACCGCAAAAGTGCACACAGAGACAAAGAAACTCATAGCACAGAGACAGTCTTGAGAAATTTTGTTAATGCTGCTAGCATACTTTCTTTTTATCCTTCTATAAGGTTTACTACCAAAAAATGTTTTAGATGAAAATCTGTAAATTAGAGGTAGAGAAGCCTTACTTGAGTGTCATAAGCATCTGGTAATTTAATAATGAAGTCATGTGCATTAGCGGCCTTTGCTGCTGTTTCCACATCTTCCATGGATGCTCCCTCTCTTCCAAAGAGGATATTTTCTTTGATGGAAGTTGCAAAGAGCACTGGTTCTTGATTAACCAGGCCCATTTGTGATCTCAACCATTTAAGATGAAGTCTCTTTATCTTGTATCCATCCAAAAATATTTCACCTTCAATAGGGTCATAGAATCTTTGAAGTAAGGAAACAATAGTGGATTTTCCAGAACCACTACCCCCAACAAGTCCTACTGTTTTGCCTGCTGGAAATCGAAGATTCAGGCCTTGTAGGATGGGCATATCTGGCCTTGAAGGGTAGCTGAAATAGACACCATTAAACTCAATTTCTCCTCTAACATATGATAACGCTTTTCCCTTCTTATCTTCAGTGTCAATACCTGGCTGCCTATCAATCATCTCAGTAATCCGAATAGCAGCAGCCTTTGCTTCAGTGATTGCAGTGAGATTTGGGAGTGCAGTCAAAATATTTCTGTAGGTATTTGCATAGTAAACTTTAATCAAGAGAAAGAAAAAAGTACTCAAATTGACAAGAAGTACATAATAATGAAATTACTCACAATCCTCCCATGAGAACGTTGAATCCTGCAACAAAAATATCTCCACCCTTCTCTTCCTTTTTGCTGACTAAAAGAGAACCAATCCAAGCCTGGAAAGCCCAGCTGATATAAATACCTCCCATGCTTCCCATCATCAAACCTTTTGCAAAGCCTTGCTTTATTCCTAGTTGCATAGTATTTTCAAGTGCATGGCTAAACTTCTCAAGAGTTTGATTCTCAGCTACATACGAATATACAGTTCTTATTGAAGAAATTGCTTGCTCTGCAATTCCACCCGCAACTCCGTAAGACTCGATCATCTTCATGCCAACATTCATCATGAGCGTCCCGAATCCAAGTCCAGGAACAAGGAAGGTTAAGGTTAATGGTAGAGCAGCCAGTGTAAGCTTCCAGGATAAGATGAAGGAAAATATGATGCAGCAGAAGAAGGACGACATGTAAGCTAGGCAATCAGGTATCTACAATCAGAAGATAAATTGTTTTAGAATTTTGCAAAACAATCAATATGATATTCTTACTGTTGTGAGATGACAAGAGAGAGCTGAAATGCTTACCTTTTCACCTATGGTGACCTGGATCGTATTAGAGTCACCTGAGATAGTGGTCACAACCTGAAAAGTGGTGGAAGAATCTGCTGCTTGTGTGTCAAAGAAACCAACATCTTGCCTAAGCACAGATTTCAGGTACTCCAGTCTCATCCTAGAAGTCTGTCTTTCTGCTGTTCTTACCCAGCACATTCCCTCTGCCACCGGAAAAAAGAAAGAAAGACTTGAGAATATGGAGGCAAGTTACATTAGAAGGATATGCATGAATACTATGCATGATACAGCTTTATCTAGTTTAAACAAATTGCTGCATACCGACAAAAGCAGATAGCCCAACTCCAATTGCAACATAGAGTAGCCTGAGTGCAAACTGCAATGTTTTTGAAGATTAAAGCAGCATGTTAGCAAGTCTTGTCACAGTATTTTTTTTTTTTTTTTTGGGGGATCTGTTTGTCAGGGGTATGTGAGCTAGTATTCCACAACTCCGGACTAATCTACCTTCCGAGCTTGGATAAAAGTGATCAAAGATTTAAAATTGAGAAGCTCAAGACACAATTTCTAAGTCTTTGACTTAGCAATATCTGAAGACAACAGCATGTTACCTTGTTAACTATTTGGAAAGAGAGTGCACCATTGGGTTTTGCATAAGTATTGATGACATCGCTTAGAACAAACATCATGAGAGGAATCTGCAATCCATCTCCAATACTACCTAACGTTCCAAAAGTCATTAACAACTTGTCAACTCCATCGGCATATCGAAACATGCCATTGTTGCTTCCCATTTCCAAGTTCCAATTGCCCCCTTCAAGAGGGAATATCAACTTCTCAAGACACTGAATATGCTACTGCTAATATATAGTACATGAAGGAAGTCTCTATTTTCTAGACAAGTGCTCTTTGATTAACATAGATTACGTAGTTAAGACAACTAATAATATTCTTCCAGCGGGCATTTTATCGTTTACATTGTCATTTATGATTATGGAGTTTCAATACATTAATTTAGCCGGCTGTTTCCTGTTAGTCTCGAACGCATAAATGCAACCGTTCTTATACTAGAACCAATCTTTATAAACTATGTGTTTTCATTGTTTCTGTTTCTATACTTCCATGACATAACTGTTTTTTGTACTTTTCTTAAACGTTGAATTGGTAATGGAATCTCTTTGCGGCAGAAATATAGCTCATAAATTCTCGTTAGCAATCCACCAACATCATAGTAGAAATATTTATTATTGTTCTATTTTCTTTTGTTTTGCATGTTTGTATGAGAGTACAATGTCAAATACCCAACCAATATTAGATTAATATACACCTAGTATTATATTATGATTAATGACTTACTTATCCATAAATTTGGATACAAAATCTTTATTTCATGAAGCCTGCAGCCCTATTTGCATGCTTACATGTTAGATGATTGTCTACTTTGGTTAGATACCGTTGGTTCAAAGTTTATGATTGAATCTATAACGTGAAAAATCCCAAACAAAAAAAAGAATAACTTGGAGGTTTAACTTATTCAACGTAGAACCATTCTTTCATGTCGTGTTAATTTTATAACGTGGTCATCTGTCATGTAGTTAATTCCTAATTGTCGAATTCCTAATACAGTCAACTGGGAGGACTATAAAATTTGATCCTCTCATCTGCTAGTGAAACGTGTTAAAACTTGCACATTGTTCTTGATATTGACCAGCAAAATGCTGCCAGCGGCCTAACGTTTTTTTCCCTTTGTATTTTGCACTTTGTGATAATCTCATTTGCACTTAGATCACAAGAATAATGCATATCCATTAAAATATGACACACATGCATGGAGGATATCAGATGAAACTTAGTATACTTGTATATACTAGACTTCCAATAAAATTAGAATTTTGCATTAGATTCGTATCACTTCATCATTAGCGTAGAACTTGCCAAAATGGATGAAGGTCGTTACAAAAGAGGCTAATATGAAAGCAATAAGATGCCACTAAAATGCAAACTTGTTCATTACAAGGGTGAATATTTCAGTTTTTAGGAGTTTTAGTCCTCCATCGAAAAGATTATGCAAAACCTATGGTAAAGAAACAAGTGTATTAGGCATTTTCATTCACAACCAGTGTACAGCATTTTTCATTTTCACCCCAGAGGTTATGGTTGCATTAGGGAGTAGTGATCATTTACTTCCGCATTTAAGAAAAATATATTCAAAGTCATGTTTTACCATATGAATTTTGTGTGAGAATTAGTGGAAGATTATATGTTCACTTTTTGAGCCACCATTTATCAATTAAAGAGAGCCTAACCAATTTTATCTCGAATCTTATCACAGACTCTAAACCTTACAAGTGGAATCATATCAAGAATCTTAATAGAGACTTCAAACCTTACAAATGGAAAGGAAAAAGAGAGAGAGAGAGAGAGAGAAAGAGAGATCTTAAAAGTTGGATTAGAGATCGTCTCACAATTGCTAAGGTTTCTGTCAACTGAGTTGGATCGTAAATATAACTATTAAACAATTAGGTGACCCATTAGAGTAACTTGGACCACAAAAATTGTTTCTTTTGTAGACTGCGGAGGCCCAAAAAAACTCCAGATAAGGCCTAAATGAAGTGACTTTCAAAATCAGGATATTCCCATCTCATCTTTCTTCACCAGTCCACTTTTGGCAAACTTACTGAGCTTTCTCTGCCGTGGTGGAAAATTCATCAGTATCACATATTAAATACTAATCCAACTGTTGGTCCATTGACCCAGAGAAACAACAGTCCATCGTGCTTGTTGCCGCCCACCAATCGAAGAAGCTTCTTCCCTCACTCATTCGTATCTGCATTTCATCAAACAGTTGTTAGTCACCTTCCTGTGCGCTCCTCATGCCCGCCTCCAAGCTGAAAAACCTCCGCAACCTTTTCCGTTCCGCCGCTAAACTCAAACCCACCGGCGCTACTGCCACCGCCACCGCAGCTGAGGACGTTGCTCTCAAGAAATACGTCTCTTCCATTGACGTCTCCACCTCCGAAACTATCCGGAAGCAGTTACGTAACTATAAGTCACCTAAATCAGAACCCTCTTCTTCTTCTCTCAGGCCCTTGGCTGATACTGGTGGTTTCGGAAACTTGAAGCTTCTTTCTGCAGCTGATAACGGTTTTTACTTCATAATCATTTTTATTTCTGCTTCAATTCTGGTATTATTTGTTGAACCATTGGCAATTTTGTTAATGGTTTTTCACTGGCTTTTGTTGTTTTGGTTGTTGTGCATAGAGGAATCGGCAAGGCTGCTGTCGGAGGAGATATCTTCAATATTGCGTGGTATAATAAAAACGATAATGGCTTTATGTTTGTAACTAGTTTGTAGTACTACTTTCCAATTTTAGTTTTCTGTCATTTTGGTACTGATTGTGGAAAGGAAAATTGGGGGACATTGAAATGGTGATTGGAATTGCAAATAGTAACATTTTTGTGGAGGGAATGCTAATGTCATTGGATTAAATGTTAACTCCTAATTAAGATTAAGATACACGCAAAGCAGCATATTTGCATGATATGACTCTAAAAGGTCTGGAACAAAATACTTGGTCGTTACCATGATAGAGGTTGAACAGTTAATAAGGGTCGTTGTTTTTTATTTTAGAACGACTGGGTCGGTTCTCTCTATCTCCATCCTTCCTCCCTCCTTTTACTTTCCCCTCCAAACAATGTTTTGATAAGGAAAAATGAAAGAGTATGAACCTACAGAAAAAGAGAAAGTTAATAAACATTTTTTTGGCCTGCTTTTTGAGATTGTAGTAGAAGGTTTGATTATGTGCAGAAGGATTGCATATCAGGACCTGCGGAACTGTAGTCTTCTAAGTTTCTTCTGTGGATATGTCTGGGACTTCTTAGTTTCAGTAGAGTTATATTACTTATGATGTTCTTCTGTCACAAGTGAAGGTATAAAGTAGTCTATTTTCAATTTCAGTTTGTTTCATTTGGCTTATAGATGTTTAACAGTTAAAAGCTTTGTCTTGTTTAGGACATCATGACTGAGCCAATCAAATGTAAATATTGTTGTTTTTATGTGGTGAAAAGGGAAATTTAGCTGGATTGTGCTGCTTAATTCTTGTACTTTACGGTTAATGTAGGTGATCCGGAATACGATTTCAATGGCTCATATGATTCATCTGAGGATGATGATGAATCTTTCAGCAATGTTTTGCACGATCCATGGACCTTATGCTCACCAAACAACAATATATCTTTGCGTAGGAAAGAAATATCCCGGGAGCGGAAGCAAAAATGGATCTTTAGTAGTAGTCAGAAAAGTCGTTTTGACCGCCTAACTACAATGTGTGGGGAAAAGTTGGGACCAGATGCCACCATTCAGATGCTTGGTAAATTGGGACGTGGAACTGGACTGAAAGAATTTAATGCTTTAATACGACTTTGCATAGAAACAGCCAGGAAAACAGATGATGAAGAAGTTTCAGTACAGCAGATTTTCAAGGCTTACAAAATTTTTGAATGGATGAAGGAATTGGGTTTCCCAATAGGGGAAACAACTTATGGTCCATTCCTTAAGTATCTCACTGATTTTGGCTTAGTTCCCGAGTTTCATTTCTTTTGTGAACTTATCAGAGATGATAATTCCCGCCCAAGATTAGCTTATTATGAGATGCTTCTTTTTATTGGACTGAATGATGAAGAAAAAATACAGGAGCTTTGTTATAATCTTGCACTATATGATGGCGATGACAAGTCCTCCTTTCAGCAGAGCTATCTGCTAGCATTTTGTGAAAGTAACCGGAGAAAGGAGCTTTTGCTTTTATTACAAACTTTTGACATAACAAAGATTTCCTCTACGGAGCATGTGGTGAGAATTTTCAGATCTTTGGGAAAGCTTTCGCTTGACTCCTTTGCAGGGAAGTTCCTACTGGCATTAAAAGTAAATGATGTTGGAGCAGACAAGATCTCAAACTTCATCTACAACTATGTTACTTGCATCCCACATTTGAAGGTTGAAGACGTTATCTTCTTATTCAAAAAATTGCTAGCAAACTTGGAGCTGATGCTTTTGTCTGAGCATTACGAGAAGCTTATTCGGTATTGCTGTGAGTTGCTCAAGGTACATATTGCTCTTGGCATGGTAGATGAGATGTTTAAAGCAGGATTTACCTTGTCGTTGGATACATTTCATTCCCTATTGGAAGCCTGTGAGGAGAGTAGGGAATATAATTTGGTTCGTCGCATCTATTCAATGATATCTTGCCATGACTTGAAACCAAATACTGAAACCTTCAGGAGGATGATAAATCTCAGTGTGAAAATGAAAGATTTTGAAGGTGCGTATGCCATGATAGTGGATCTGGATAGATTGAATTTGATGCCTACATCGAGCGTATACAATGCCATAATGGCTGGATATTTCCGTGACAAAAACATTCAAGGTGCGTTGATGGTTCTCAAACAAATGAAAGATGCAGATGTTAAGCCAGATTCTCAGACATACAGTTACCTTTTAATGAACTGTGAATCTGAAGAGGATATTGATAAGATTGTTGAAGAAATGAAGCAGTCTGGAGTTCCCATTGCAAAAAATGTTATTATGGCCCTCATAAATGCATATGCAGCATGTGGACAATTTGAAAAGGCTAAACAGATAATGTTGGATAAACGTGTACCGGTCAAGAGCTTGAATGAAGTAAAAAGTGTGCTCATTTCGGCTCTTGCATCACATGGGCAGGTGTCTGATGCCCTAAACTTTTATGAAGAAATCAAGCAAGCAGAAGGTCATTTGGAGCCCAAGGCAGTTATTTCTTTAATTGAACATCTCCAATCTGAAGGGGAATTGCAAAGATTGCTCCAGTTTCTCAAGGAATTGGATGATCCAGATTACTGGTTTGATGGTTGCTATAGGGTTGTCTTATACTGTGTTCGGCATGAGCATCTAACTACTGCTGTTGATTTGCTCAAGCAACTGAAGGACAAATTCCATAGCGATGATGTTGCAGCAGAAAATGTTTTTGATGCGGTGTTTTGCGAAATTGCTGAGAACGAGCCCACAAATATGCAGTTTGGTCTGGCCATGCTTCAAGCTATCAAAGAACTCGATCTTCGCCCCTCAAGGAAAAGTCTTGATTTTTTGCTCACAGCTTGTGTTAGTGCCAAGGATTTAAAAGCTTGTTTTCTTATTTGGAAAGAATACAAGGCAGCTGGTTTTCCATACAATGTTCTAAGTTTCGTGAGGATGTATCAGGCCCTTTTGGCTTTAGGGGATTATAAATCTGCACAAAATATTCTGAATAAAATACCAAGAGATGATCCTCATGTTAGCCGGGTCATCCAGGCATGTCAGGCAACATTCAAGGAAGCCGTCTCTCCAAAGGGAAAGAAAAACAAGAAGAAGAAAAATCTATGGGTTGCTGAGAATTTATAATCATTCTTCCTTAATTCTTCAATCTGTATCCAGGAAGTTAAAGGGCATAATGTTCTCCTGCTGTATAAATCCTTCTTTTTAGTTGCCTCATTTTATTCTCTTCATTTCGTTCTTTTTTCTCATCAATATAATCCTCACTTTCTGGTGCAGAATTAAAAATGTCTGTAGCATATTGTAGAACATGGTATCTGTGCAGGATTATAGTTCTGAGAACTTTTGCGGGTTAAAGCAGCAACTATAAATATCTTGGTGAGAAATTATCAGCAAATCTTCTTTCCTCTTTTGGGTTTCTTTTCAGAGGAAGTTAACTGAGACTAAAGGAGGCTGCGGTGATATTGTTATTTTGTTGTTGGATTTTCTCTTACTTCTCTTAGCAACCAGCTAAGTACCTGTTCAGATTGGTGAATTCTATTAGTACTATCACAGGTTTGGCTTGATAAACGAAGTACTCAAATTCAATGAGCATGGGAAATTTTAAGCTGCTGAGGCTAGATAGAAAACACTATCCACGTTAGAAACTACATCTTTTAAGTAGTTCAGCCTTGCTTATTTTAAAATAGTTCAACCTTTATCTTCATTCTCGTGTATGCTTAAAATGAACTAGCAACAATGATAGCTTGCCTGCACCTTGCCTTAGCTTGTTCAAGTCTCTCATTCAACGTCTCTTCTTTCACAGCAGCTCTAACCATGGCCAAGTCCATTTCCATCAGCTTCAATACTCTGGAAAGTTCAGTAACCATCCTGTCTTCAACTTTGCCTTCGTCCCTCAGAACTTCTGCTTCTTCTCTAGCTCTCTCTGCTACAATCTCTCCAGCTTTTGCCAACAGCGTAGTCGAGCCAAATTCCTTCCCCATTAGTTGCTCCAACTTCTCCAAGAAATCCATGATCATGTATCCAACTGGCTTTTCCAGCTTAATGGGCTTGGTCCTTTTCCACCCTATCTCAAAATTTGGTGGCTCTGGTTTTACAAGTCCAGTTCTTGACCTTCTATCACGGGTTATTTCGGATTTTCTTCTTTTTTCAATTGGGAATTTTTCTGGTGGGATGGTGGTGGCTTCTGAAGCTGGAACGGCAGGGAAGAAGTCATCTGCAGGAGGTTCAGCATTGGAGTTTTTAGAGCATTTGATTGTTAATTGCTTTCGACATCGTCTGGAATTATAATGAGAAGCTGCTGCTGAGGATGTTGAGTTTGAAGAGTTTTGCTTTGATTGAGAATGAATCAAATGAAAATAGTACGCATGACGAAGGAGCTGGATGACATTAGTAGCCATTGGAGTTTGCCACTGAAAGAGTGGTAGTGTCTGGGATAAATGATGATAAGGTTGCCGTATTCTGCAGATAAATTGTTTTAAGTATCTGTCCCAAAAAATTAAAAAAAAAAAGAAAAGGATAAATTCAAAGTATAGACAAGGGTGAACCCAACACTAAGTTTGTTTTTATTTATTCTAATGGGTTTGAGATTAAATTGTTTACTTTTCAAACAAAAATCAAATAAGCTTTTCTTGAAATGAAATCCAATAGAGTAGTTTGAATGTTTTAACCACAAATTTTATCTTTTACACTAATCAAATTGAGTTGGAACTCAAATCTTAACAAATACTATAGCTTACACATTCTTTTATCTAACAATTTGAATGTTTTAACTACAAAGTTTGTCTTTTATACTAATCAAAACATTTTACTTAATCAACTAGCAATAAAAATGTTTTAATAATAGATTTTATTTTTTATACGGATTAAATTGGATTTAAGTTGAAACTTTAATGAATGTTGTACCTTACTCAAATTTTTACTTGATTGACTAGCAAATTCAGTTTGAACTCCAGTGGTATCATATATTTTGGTTTATATATTATCTCATAATTTCTTTGACTTAATTAACTAGTGAATCAAACTCCAAGTATCATAATTTGTCTATCAGTTATAAATTTAGTCGGACTAGTCAACTGGTGTCACAAAAAAATAAAGCAAAATTACCTTTCTATTTATTTTATATCTTCATATATTTTGTAACTGTTCTAGATAATATTATTGATTACTGACTGGTAAACAAAAAACTACCATAGGCAAATAAATACTTTCGTGGGGGAACAACTAAAGAGGAGCGTGAGTGAGACAGACAAAGGAAGCGGCTGAGAATCGGAAGTAAAAAAGAGAAAATGGCAAAGATGGTGGCGCTGGGATGCGAACCTGTGGTGGGATCCTTAACGCCGTCGAGAAAGAAAGAGTACAGAGTCACCAACCGCCTCCAAGAAGGCAAACGTCCCTTATACGCCGTCGCTTTCAACTTCATTGATTCCCGTTACTTCAATGTCTTCGCCACCGTCGGCGGCAATCGCGTACGTAATCTCTATAATGGGTTCATAAAAATTGTAACTTTATCCTTCTTCACTGTTGGGTTGATTACAATCCACCGGTTAATGGGTCAGAATGCATATTATGCTTCTTATTAGTTTATTTGCTAAAGCCCATTGAAGAGTTGTTTTGATTCTCTTATTTTGTTGTCTGTTTAGGTGACTGTATATCAATGCTTGGAGGAGGGTGTTATTGCTGTTTTGCAATCTTACATTGATGAAGATGTAAGAACTTTGGTTTTGAATTATTTGTAGCCTTGATAAATTTGGGTGAATATGTATTCTTAAAAGGGCTTTGGGTGCTTCCAAATGCTATTTAGATCAGAAGGATGAATCTTTTTACACTGTCAGCTGGGCTTGCAATGTTGATGGTGCGCCATTGCTAGTGGCAGGAGGAATCAATGGCATAATGCGCGTTCTTGATGCTGGCAGTGAAAAGATCCACAAGGTATTTTCTCCATTTTTTGCTTCTTAGCCAGTGTAAACAAGGAAAATACAGTATCTCAATGTTACTATTTCCACACTCAGCATATAAACTCCTCTTTACTGTAGTCTTAATTGAGATTTGTTGAGATTTTTTTAACTTTATTACTGCAGTTTTTGAAATATTTAGCTTTAATTTTTATTAGACAGAAAAATGATCGTGCATTATATTTCAGTATGCCTGAGCTGCTTAAAAGCCTCTGCTTCGTACCATTTTGATGCAGATTGATATGCTACATATTGTGGAAATTATTATGCTTGGTTGAAGACCACTCATTTTCAAATTTTCTCCCAAGTAACTGTCTGTTTTTCTGCAGAGTTTTGTTGGCCATGGTGACTCAATAAATGAGATCAGGACACAGGCTTTGAAGCCATCTCTTGTGGTGTCTGCTAGCAAAGTGAGTGGAAAATTCAATAATCTCATATTTATAGCCCACGTCTTTGCCTCCACATCCCACCTCCCCCGACACGGGACGCCTCTTCTGAATTACCTCATATAAATCATTGGAAATATTTGTTTTTGTTGTTTTCTTTATGTGTTTTGCTAATTATCCAAATTGTACCAGGATGAATCAGTGCGTCTGTGGAATGTTCATACAGGTATATGCATATTGATTTTTGCTGGTGCTGGGGGTCATCGGAATGAAGTCCTGAGTGTGGTAATGCAGATTATGTAGATTTATGCGACCTCTTTTTACTACAGTTTTACTTCTTAACTTCCATGACTGGTGTTGATTTCATGACTGCTCCTTTTGCCAACTTGGGATAATATTATTTCCTGTATGATGGTTATTTTAGGATTTCCATCCTTCTGACATATATCGGATTGCAAGCTGTGGAATGGATAACACTGTTAAAATTTGGTCGATGAAAGGTGCGGTACTAATTTTTTCTGCTCGTAAAGTAATAATTTGTTCCGATTATTTTCTCAGAGAAAATAGTTTTGGTTTGAACAAATGATGTTTTTAGAGAGAAATAATTTGTCTGTTCCATTGCATCTGACCATTTTGGAATTCCGTTAGGATGGTAACATTGGAGTTGCTTTTGGTGTTTGTGCTCTTCTTTTTGGTTCCTTTCTCATTATGCCTTTTAAACTGGTTTTCTGATGTCTAAAGCTGGTAATCATAAGCTAAGCTCACACGATTAGTCCCAAGGCAGTCATAAAACTAAATTAGTGTTAATATATTGAACAGACTTAGGATGATGTTAACCTCATCTCACGAAGTTTTCTGATAACAAAACCTTAGTAGATTTTATTATTGAATCAAGTAAGAAAGTTAATTACCAACAGAATTTCAAATTATCTGGCATGGAAAACTTTGCTTTACATGGTGCTTCTGTTTAAAGATTCGACCTTTTGATTCAATCATTTAAATACCCTTGAAAGGGCATCAAACTTTTTACATTTCACTTTCTGTAATTCTTTCTTTCCCCTGTTGATTCCACTATATTTATTGGAAGAATTGTGGTATATCAGTTTTGTGGACATTCTTTCTTTCGTTTACTCTGCATCTAACCTTTGCGTAGTCTTTTATGAGAATTATTTTATGCATTTGGATAAATCTGATCTCAGTCAACCTCTTCTGCTGTGTGACATGACCAAATTATTGTCAGTGTGACTTGATATTTTATTTCTGATAAAGCATTGTGCTTGACTTGCTGCAGAGTTCTGGACGTATGTGGAGAAGTCATTTACTTGGACAGATCTTCCTTCCAAATTTCCAACAAAATATGTCCAGTTCCCAGTAACTAACTGCTTTTTATTCTTCTTCTTCTAAGTTATTTATTTTCCTTTTCTGGTTCTGTTTTATTATGAGCAAAATTTTTAATGTTGTATTGGAAACTTGAATTTGCCCTTCCAGGTGTTCATAGCTTCAGTGCATTCCAACTATGTCGACTGCAATAGGTGGCTTGGCGACTTTATCATGTCTAAGGTGAATGGCAAGAGCTATTATGCAGGATCATTTGAATTGAATAACTGGCACAGGATCATTCCCTTTTCCTCACAGCTTGTGCACATAGACTTATGCACCTATACAATATCGAAGGCATCATCTTATACAGATGGTATTAGGAGATTACCAGTCTTTAGGCTCCAGGAGGATGGTGGCACCCCATTTGGTTGAAAGAGGATTGATATTTTCACCTTTGTGGATTGAATCTTCAAGCTGTAGTGGTCATCACTAAAGCAGATAATGTTCTTATGTGTCAAACACTACATTAAGAAAATTTTCTGAAAATATCTTAAAAGGTGTCAAATTAAGAGATGTAACATGGTGCACATAGAACTGTATTGGGTTTTTTGGGTCTGATCAAACTATACACCTTTTTTGGTACAAATTCGATTGATTTTCCCTAGTTCCTGCACTGACATAATTTTCTCTGTAACCCCCCATCCACCCATTTCCCCTTCTCTGCCTCCTTGGGGATATGTCCAGAGTGTTGACAACGAAATTGTTTTATGGGAACCTAAGATGAAAGAGCATTCTCCTGGTGAGGTGAGATATTTGTATTGGAAATATGTATATGTTTTCTAATTTTGTTCCCATGTACATGATGATTTTCAAGCAGTACTATAATTTCCTTTTAGGGCTCAGCTGATATCCTTCAAAAGTATCCTGTTCCTGAGTGCGATATCTGGTTCATCAAATTTTCCTGTGATTTCCATTACAAAGCAGCTGCTATAGGTAATATTAACCATGAAGAATCCGGAATGCTATCATGGAATCCTTTGCTGTTTTTCCATTGTACAACATACCTGTGCTAACTAAATGGTTTCTAGCTGATATAATTTCCTTTTGTTGTCAATCTTAGAATGACAAAATTGTTATTATCTATTGAGTTTTAGCTGAAGTTGTTCAAGAGGTTTTCATTTGTGGTATTTTCCAGGAAATCGTGAGGGGAAGATTTTTGTCTGGGATCTCCAATCTAGCCCCCCTGTTCTCATTGCAAGGTTGGCTTCTTTCCGCAGGCCCTCTGATTTTGCATGTGTGGGTGTGTGTTTGAATTTTTCGTTCGGTACATATGTTTAATTTAATATGTATACTATGCTGACTCTTCAGGCTGTCTCATGTTCAATCAAAATCTCCTATTAGGCAGACTGCCGTATCCTTTGATGGAAGGTAAGCTCCGAGATTGGTACACCTTGGTCCAAGTTCTTCATTTTTTATGAGATTAAAACTATTGTGTACCTGAATGCTGCAGCACAATTCTCAGCTGCTGCGAGGATGGGACAATATGGCGGTGGGATGTTGTTTAAAGTTCTTGAGTTATTTAGCTTCATTAATGCTGGTCTAGTTGCAAAATAACTCTTGCTAAGGCTTTCAGTTGGTTGGTTTGTCATATGATACAAGGATCATCATGAGGCATATGTCCGAGATTTTGTTTGCACTCAAGTTGATATAGGTGCCAAGTTTCCATACACCTGGTAGCTGTCAGTGAAACTTAAAGCGACATGTTATGGTAAACTAAATTTTGTGTAGATTTAATGTGGCATTAGCAGATGAATATCTGTTAGTTTAGGTAGGTGTGTTGATATGGTATGCATCTCTTTTTCCTTACCGGAAGAAAAACAAGGGGCAAGCTAAGGAAACCATTGCCAAGATGTCCACCGTACGCTGGATTTCATATGTGATTTGTATCTTTTTAAAGTTATTTATGACAGGTTTATACCGTTTGCTCTTCCCAAACACTGGTCATGGAACATCTTTTCCTTCGCCAGTTTTTTATATATTTAGAAAAGGAAGCTAATTTTTCTGTCTTGCTAAGGTGTAGATGCACTTGTAGCTTGTGAAATGTATCTGCAACTCAGTGAGGACTTTGCTGGTAAACGGAAACAAAAATAAAACCTTGGAAAAACAATCAACCTTAAAACATCAATAAAATCTTGCAAGGAATTATCGTTAAAAGGCTAATAAAATCAGTAAGAAGCTCTTTTACATGGCATTAAATTTTTCTTCTCACATCAAAACTTACCGTTTCTCAATACAAAATTTCAACTTGGAACTATATACATTGATGCATCAAACTCGACATGTATTCCTATGTATAGAATATGCACAAAAAAGAATGGGCAAACTATATGGCTGGGGTCTGTTTCTTTCCCCAGTTTCTACACTAGTGCAGGAGACAAAGCAGATTAAATTTGAGTCCGCAACTTCATCAATAATTTCTGCATGCTCTCAAGTTTCTGACTCAATTGTGTAACGTTACAAAGATTTTCTGCTGAAAATTCAGGACTACCAATTTCAGCAGTGAGAGCAGCACACTTGGCCTGTGAATCCAAGACGATCTCCTCAAGAGATGACAGCGTAGACTCTAAACATGAATCGTGAATTCCACCGTTTGTATTGGACGACATATTGAACCCAATACTGCTTGGACTACTACCCCTGCTGAGCTTTTCTGGGGTGAAAATCCTGTCAAGACCTTCACTTCCTGCAACAAATTGTAAGCTGTTCATACCCCAGCTGGGTATCTGATGCTCAAAGATGCAACCATGTGAAGACTAATGAAAGACCATACAAAAGAAAGGTCAAATAGAAATCACATAACATATCCAAAAAGGCAAGTCCGAGGGTGCATGTGGAAGGCAATACAAGTCTCTTTTGGTCATGAAAAATTTACCCAGTTGGACACATTTATTGCCACCAACCTTAGACTCGGGATGTTACGGTGAAACTCAGCAGCCGGAATTACCAATAGTCTGTAAATTTGTGCAGCAGGAATACACTCTAGAACATCCTTAAGTCTTCATCCACTGTTATATGCAAATAAGTCCTTTAAAATCTGTTTAATTTTTCTTATCTTTTATTTCCTCTGGGTGTATGGGTAGTATTGAACCTGTATCCTTAATGTGATATTTCTCAGTCAATGAATCGCACCTCCTCAGGAAGTCATTCCTCCAAGCCAAAAGAGTAGTTACAGTTTAAGTTTACCCAACATTTTCTCTTCCCCTCTCTAAAAGGTGTGTGGTTCTTTCTGCAAGAATGTTTCCTTCTCAGAATCTCCCTGTAATCATCAAAGTCTACTGCAGTGTGGAGTTATGATTTTCTTGATGAACCGAACAATGGTTGTATTACCCATTTCCAATATACTTCTCTAAACTATTTTTAACCAATTGAGGTAATTCATTTTTGTTCAAGTCACCAAACGAGGTTGACCCTACCATAAACAGAACTGTGATAAGGCACATCTAATTGCATACTTAGCTTTGCATTGTGGGGGCAAAACTTCTAGAACCCCCCTTTTATTTTATTCTCAGGAGCTCAAGATTCACCACTTATATCTTACAGAAATCAAAGTCAATGTCATGCTATATGGTTCCTTTGAATTGGTTATTCTTTCCGTAACTCAGAATTTTAAGTCAATGTCAAGCAGGGAAGTGCAAAAACAAAAGAAAGTGATACATCCATGAGTTCCTTCTGTTCAATAATATCTAATACTCTAGCCACAATCACAATGTGTGTGTGTTTATCTGTGTATTGAAATATAACTCCAAAGGAAATAGTAGCACTCTAATCACAATAGCTGGCTAATGTATAAAAACAATTTGATTCATGACATTTCTTGCATGTACTATAAGATTACCTAAATTGCTCAGTTGACTGATTGCTGCAGGGCCAACAGATCCTTCTAGTTTAAGTACCCGCAGGATTCCAGCAGCTATTCTACCCATAGACTCAACTTCAGATTTGCACAGCATAGCAAGGTAATGCAATTCATCCTTCGTCACAACTGTCTCGATCTAGCAAGTAGGGGGGAAAATCATGACATGACACCCTAATTCAAAGCAATAGCAATCAAATTAAAGCCAAACTACTTTACCGGCTGTTTCACTGAGAACTTCAAATTATTTACCACCCACTGGGGTCCCCCTTCATCATCATCATCTTGAGAAATTACAATATCAACTTCAGTATTCACTCCACATGTCTCGACAATCTGTTTATGCCCCTTTTCAGCTGTACCATTTTCCAGGATTCCCTTCTGAGCTAATGGTTTTAAGATCTGCAAGCCTTCTACACCAACCTGCAAGCGTTTGCATACAATATGAGGTACATAAATTTTAGAAAATACACGGATGTCAATGATATATCAGATTTGCAAAGGTGCTGCTTCTAGCTTTTACCAGCAATTTTTAAATAAGGTCAATGAGAAAGTTAGCAGAAAGGAGGCCAACATATGCCACAAAACTGGCTGGACACAACAGAACATAAGTTATATGGGTTACCAACCAAGTATGCTCCCGCATCAGTAAGACAATTGCTTCTTCTATGGATGGGGAATCGATGTTGTGCATATCCAAGAACCAAAGAGAGACAATAAGTCGAATGATTGTTTCACAAAGAGAAAAGCCCTTCCAAATCCCATTTATTTTCACCAGTTAAGTGGAAGAAATAAATAAATCAAATCTCAGCATCTAAAACTGTACCCTGGTATCAAATACTATTGTTTACATTGCTTTTAGATTGCTCTAAATTTATACAAACAATGGTAACAAATAGTAGTACATAATATTTACCTTGCACACTATTTCACATTGATATGATCTATTGCATTCGTAAAAAGAAATGAAGCACACTATTACCATGATCAACTCAACCGGATATTTCTGTTTTCCATGTAATTTTCTCCCATCATTCATTACATGCTTTGGGCTGCTTTTTGCTTTGACAAGCATATTCTGGAAAGTGGTGTGCCAGCACCTCTCCTCTCTGCCAGCATGTTCAGAACCAAACCGCCACCTTTCTGCCATCTCCTCTTCACTTTCAAGAGCAAATAGCCAATCTTTCAATTCAATAAGTACGTCCACATCATCTGGAGCACCCAACTGCAATGCAGTGTTCTGCTTTTCATCTTCAAATATTCAGAAGTGAAAAGGAAAAACTAAAATGATCAGAAAAATTCAAACTTGGAAGGTCATAAATATATGCAGTTTAGCAGAGAATACTCAAGGCATAGAGAAAAGTTCAACCGAAAAGCTTACTTTTCATGCTATCCCTGAGCTCATCCACAATTGGAGATGCTTTAAAAATTTTTGACAGAGGCCCAGCAGATAATTGATCTAAGCCTTTAGTGAGACCCTCTCCAGGACCACCATCTGGGCCAAGAATTCCGAATCTGTGAAGCAGAGCTTCAGCATAACTCATCCCACCTCCAAGACGAACCCCGGCAATGCAAGCTGACGCATTTAAACTATGACATTCCACATCATGTGCATCATATGGAATCACATGAACTACACTTATATTCAAAAATGGAACTGAGACAGCACTGGATTTTCCATGCAAAATCTTCCGGTTTTGCACCCACAAAACTGATCTCAATTGAGGGTAGCCATTTCCTGACGTAAGATCGTTTCTATTAGATGTCAGCATCAGAGCATTCTCATCTGTCAAGTTACTCTCAGTGTCTGCACAGTCAACCTCAACACTCTCCCATCGTACATTGGAGGAAATCATTATGGCACCACCCAAGGTTGTATGAGTTACTTTGATGTAAAAATCATCACCAGTTAACTGAACCAAGGGTGGTCCATGACTGTTGCTGGAAGAAGATTCCAAAAATCTTAGCTGCATGTTGTTCAAGGCTATGCTTACAGCAGTGTCACTGGGAACCTTTTCGATAAGTGTTCCACCAGGAGATTCATTTGGTACTTCCATATGACGGTTGTTTTTCCCAACTACAGCCATCTTTTCACTAACCCCACCAAAATATGAATAGAGATCTAGCACAAAAAATAATTGCTCAACTGAAGTGTTGGACAAGAATTGCTCACAAGCAACACCAATTCTTACAATACCTCCAGGGGGAGGAATATTTGTTAAAGGCCTTCCATCCACAGTTGACATTGCTGCTTCAAGGCAAGCACCTTTCAACTCAACACACTTCCACAAACGTGAAGACGTTCCAGCTGAGTTGCTGCTGGTTTCCAAAGACAAACTAATGAGAGTCGCCCCACTTGTCCACTTTTTCTGGCTAGCATCAATAGGTTGACCTTCCCAAAGACAGAAGCATGCAGGATCTTTCTCTAGGTTTAAAAGCCGAAGTTCTAATGAAGGCGACTCAGAAAAGAACAAGTTCTCAATATGAAGGGTTGCCCCAGTGAAGGGACACTGGGAATCAGCAACACAACTTTTAGCATCATATTTTTGTTTCCCATTATCCAGAGGCACTGTGATATCTAAACCTTTGAGACTGAAAAAGAGTGAATTAATTGAAAAATCTGGTAAAACAGAACCAGAATGGCCTACAACTCCATCAGCTAAGAGAGAAGTTATTCTTAGACAGGATTCTTCCTGAAGATAGATCTGAGAAGAAAATGAGAGAGTTCTTAAACAATAAGCTGTAAAAGAGAATAACGCTGCAAAGCTCTTCAAAAAGTAAAGATACTAACCATCAGTGGCTGACAGTCAATAACTGTTTGAGAAGCAAATTTTGGCGGGGCTGGAGAGGGCTTGAGCTGAAGAGTATGGAGACATATTAAAGGGGCCCCAATGCTGAACCGCCATCGCTCGTCTCCTAATGGATATATTGGAGGACAGAAGTTTTTACCTGTTCGGCATTAAGCTTCCCTTAAGATCAATAGCCAAATATAGATGAAACATTTGTGAAGAGTATATGCACTCAAACAGTACCAAATTCTGGAATGTGCATAATATCATCCGATGCAGCCTGCATTGATGGTTGCACCAGAGTACATGGCAGACGTGAAAATGTATCTCTGCATTTCAGACAAATTTATGGATCAGGACAACTTATAATATTAAATTACTTAAAGTAGTCACAAGAGTATAGCATTTTCAAGGCAAACATATTTCATCAACCAACTCTACAACTAATGCTAGCCTTGCTCTACACAACAACAAATGAGAATTTTCCTACAAGTAGCAGATCCAATGACAGAATAACCATATCAGCCTCTAAAAGGAGTCCCTTTTTGTTTCTCATAGTTCATGAATGGCAGCTTATATATATAATTAGCAGACTGCCAAGTCGTAAATCTAGATTAGTGACTTTGGTTGATTCCTAAATACAACTAGATAACAAATTTCTGAAACATCAAACAGATAACAGAATTCATATCACTAAACAGATGAATATGAAATATCATAGAAAAGCAAAAATATTGAGGACTCAGCATCTGATTGCAGTCCACCATGCACCAGATTTATCAGAAGTTATATTTACTACTGACCTCAGAAATAATCCACCAATCATTACCCTGGTCAAGCATTTACCATTTTCTCCATCAGAAATGCTAGCCTGCAGTTTGAAGCAAGATCCATACTGTCTTTGAAAAAAATGACTATTGACAAAGAAATAATACAACTTGCAGGAAATCATGTGCATTACTTGCACAAGGATCAATTAATTTATGAACAAAGAACACAAAATGAAAGTTGCACAAGTACAGCATACCCGAGAGAAGAAAAGCGATTGCATTAAGAGTTCAAGCTGGAACTCTGCAAGTCAAATTGAAACCTCTTAGGGGCAATACAAGACAGAAACTGATTACACACAAAAAATCAAACTGAAGCATCCAAGAATGAACTTTTACGCGGAAGCAAACTAACCAACATCCTTTATACAGAGAAATATATGGTCGACAACCATACAGACAAGAGAACGTCCCGCTGCTTCTGTAGATCGCTGCACAGAGAGAGAGAGAGAAAGAGAGATTAGTAGATAATTCTGGAAATACTTTAGTGGATGTTTTAAAATTTTCCAGTATTCTCATTAACAATCATAAACTATGGCAAATAATACAAGAAAATACAAGATGCTTTTACCTGAGCATTTGGATTCACATCCCCTCTGTTCAAACAGACATACAGTCCTGTGAAGAAGCGGAGAAGAGCTCGTAGACCTGCTGACAGTACAAATGTATATGAACAGTGGCAAGACCATTCAAGAGGCCCAAAGACAAATCCTAAAGCACATAAAATATGTACAACATTCAACATGCCTGGTTCACTCAAAGCAGGACAAACAACTTCAGTAATGTGTAATTGAACCTCAAGACCTAGTGGGCTATTGAGTTCTGTCCTCTGGATTGTTATCTGATCATAATTATCAAAAGCAATGAAGATTGGAAGAAAAGAATACACAACAACACACAAGAAACAAGATTTTATTCGTCAGAGCAGAAGTCAAATACAAAGTTATCTCATAATCGAATGAAGTATAAGTTCATATTACATGAGCCTCTCCTGATATTCCTTCAATAAATCGTTCCCCACCAAAGAATACCCGTTTTGCACCATCTTCATCTTTCCTACTAGATGCCCCCTGAGAGCATGCTAAATGAGCATCTGAGAACATATCAGGATGAGGCAGAAGGTCGATAGATAGAGATTCCCACTCGAGTTTCTGCCAAAAAGGCACAAATAACATTATTATTATACACTGCTGTAGTGTAAAAAAAATAAACAAATAAAAAAAAAAGAACAAAGATTTTAGTAGAAACAAAAACCAATTCAAGGAGGGACAAAGGTATACATGTTTTGTTCGAGTAAATAATCAAATGTGATGTCAACAATTAATTATATAGATCAACAGTTCAAGGAACAGGCACTAATGGCAAGAAACCAAAAGGAAAATGAAATATTAGTAGGAGAAGGAGACTGTTACCTTAAAGACATAAATGAATCCCTTGTTCGTTGAAAAATCTCGTGCTTCCTTAAGATTTACAACCTGTTACACGATCTTGATTAGGTAAAGAACGGCGTCTCGTTATTAGAAAGCATCCATAATATAGACGGTTTCAGAAGCCAAACCTGCCAGTTCTCATTTGTGGTGTAGAGAAGGAGATTGCGGATGGTGATTGATGCCATAGGTGCTGCCCTGGTTAAATAGGAGGAACTTGTGAATACTTCTAAATGAGGAAAGAAACAGACTAAACAAATTTCTGATGCCATTGCAACTTTATGCTTTTCTGCTTTCCAATCTTCACTAGATTAAGCATAATGATATTTTTAACTTTGGTGTATATTATCAATTCTTGCACACAGACATACATAATGAATAATTGAATGACATGAAAATCAATGATGAAAAATGAATGGCACAATCCTGACAATTTTTCCAATATCTAAAATCAAAGTTCAAGAGGCTATAAGAAGTTCCAGGAACTGCCATATGCAGTACAATCAGAACTAAAGGAGCATGCAAGGATGGGTTACAGCAGATGATAACATGACCCTATGCTCAGAAGCTTAGAAAAAAATCTTTTGTTCAACAAAAAGGAGCCCAATACCCAAATGACATCCCAGAATGTAGTCAATCATTGAAGAAAACAAGAGTGGGCAGTAATTATTATAAGCAATTGAAGGATTTACAATAAAAAACAAATGAGTAGATTTTCATTACACAAGTAGGCCATAAATAGATAAGAGACCTTGACACATACGAGGTTTTCCTATTATTGAAACAACTGTATCAGAAGTTAAAACAACGCTGTTTACACAATCAACTGAAGGAATAATTGTCTAGGAACTGAATAAGGACCAACTGATTGAGCAAAGTCAATCATGTAGCATATTGAGAAAGATTCTGATAAATACCAAGTAGCTCCACCTTGGCGTCTAGCACCCCCATGAGTTTCAAGTAGAAGATTTACAGTACGCACTTCCAACGTCATTCCATCAGCGATCTGTTTATCACAGAAGATCAATATAAAGTGGGAGCTGAAGCTAACACTGGCAAAAGAAGCACAATTGGACAAAATATTGGGGAATGGTAAACTAAGAAAACAGATGGCAAAATATAACACAAAGACTAACCTTGTCAGCAAATCCATAACCACTACCCTTTGCAGCACCGGCAGATGTTTGAGTACTACAAACAAAGATTAAAAAATAAACAACCAAGACCACAATGCCAATCTAAAACAACAATCTTTAGAAAAAGTTAAGCTTAACGAGCCTAGCTAATCACCTAGTTGAGCTCGTAGACGCATCTATGTCATCATTCTCCTCCAGGACCAAGTCAAGCCTATCAATTTGCACCACTATTGGTTCTACTTGTACATTACTCACAGATGGAAGCTTCAAAACCCAAAAAAAAAAAAAAAAAAAAAAAAAAAAAAGAAGATCAAAAATCAGAAACAGCCAAAAAGCCTGTCAATTCACAGCATTTTAACAATTTCTGCATAACCAGAAGCTAAGTCCCAATCATAATAACTTAATTTTCACTCTTTAAAATCTTTTTCCGAGAATCTCAATCACACGCCACCTCAAATTTTCCACTACGCCATATCAATCAGAATTGAGGAATTCACATAATGATTACTTACAATAATCTCCAATTTTCCGACTTTCGCCGTGGTTACATTCAATGCCGGTGGTAATCCAACACTCGCATGCAAAGCATCTCCGTTAATATCTGCCAAAATTTCCAAAATTCACAATTTAATTATCCAAATAATTTTCTAAATTCAGCAGCAAATGCGAAAATCAAACCACAATTAAAGAATAAAATACCTAAATTGGAGAGCTGTGCCGTCCGCCCTTGCAATTTGAACTGATCTCTGGAGAACGATTTCAGCCAATACTTCAACGTATATTCCAAAGCTCGCGCCAGTATCGACTCCATTTGCCGATTATAGAGAAGCTATTCTAGAAAGTTCCAGATCCACCGGTGACGGCCGACGGTGATAGATCGGATTCTCCGCCGGAGAGTTCAGGTGTAAGAGGCGGGGGCTGAATGAAGGAAGGGGGAAGGGACTGAGTTGGCTCGCACGTGCGAGCGGCTTTATTTAGGCAAATGTCACGTGAGTTATATTCGGTGGGGCCTAATATAAGGCTGCTTTCGGCGGGATCTAATCAGCGGCCGTTAATCATACGGGAATGATATCGGATGGTCAGTAAACGGTGGGCGATGAGGTAGGAATAGGGAAAAGTATACAATACACCACGTGCATTGCCACGTGGTGTATTAAAATCAATCACATATTGCCATGTGGCAATGGTGGGTCATACCTTGTATTATTTGGCGATATATGATTGGTTCTAGTGCACCACGTGGCACGCCACGTGGCGCGCGTGGTGCACGCAATACTCACTCGTAGGAATAGAGTGACTCATTCATAAGAAAATTATATAATACACCACGTGCATTGACACGAGGTGTACTAGAACCAATAATTTATTCCCATGTGGCAATGGTGGGTCATACCTTGTATTATTTGGCGATGTGTGATTAGTTTTAGTGCACTACGTGACACGCCACGTGACGCGCGTGTCGCACGCAATACTCACTCCTCCATTCATAGTGGGTTTATATGATTGCAAAATGGTGTGTTGGATCTCGGGAATATGGCAGGAGTGTCAGAAGTGGTTTTGTCGGCGCCTTTAGCACTATTTTCCTGCAAACTTTGGGGTATGGTAAAGTATGCTGATAATTAAAAATTGCTAATTCCGTATCAAATTTATATTATTTTTCCTATTACCACTCCGCGAATGGGGTGATATTTGTTATTCTCTCTTTTCTTTTTCTCTTTGTTGGCTAGGAAGCCCTTTAAGAAAAATTCTCTATTCTCTATCGTTATCTTTGAACATGCTAAAGAGAATGATCTTTTGCAGGAAAAATGACACGCAACCCACCTCTTTTATCGAATATCTTGAAAGTAAAATAACTCTATTTTTTTGCGAAAAACTCTAATATTTATAGAAAAAAGTTAAGATGAGAATTTGAAAGTTATTAAGACGAGAAACTTGACACGGCCCAATGTGAAAATTTTATAGAACCATGCATAAGGTAAATTTTGGTATCTTGGTGAGGCAAAAATCCCAGAAGGAGGGGGGGGGGGGGGGGGGGATGACATGAGGTAATGCACGAGTTGATAATCAAATGGGGGTACAAAAATTGATCTCCTACTCAAAGGTGAAATGAGTGAGGCCACTAATTCAACATTGGGGGTAATAGACAGCATGATATGTTCAACATCGAGGTGGATAAGTGGTGGAAATGAGTAGCCTTCAATCTGGATTGGTGATTTGACAAGGAATGAAAGGAAATGCAGGTATGAAATAAGAGCTGTTTCTTCAATTGGATTGGACCACCTGCAGCCCACTTGCTTTAATCTTTTTTTTTTTTTTCCAAGTTTCCACTTGAAAGTTGAGAGAAGTTTGCTTAAGTATGAACCAAGGCATCTCATTAGCACCAGATAGTACTAGGTGCTCTGTGCCTAGAACAAACATTATACAAACATGTGCAATGTACACCCTGTATCCATGTTGCAAGTGAATTCGTTGTTCTTTTGTTTCAGTTTGGACGAGGCCCGACATTCATGTTTTGGGCTGGAGTACTTCTGGATCTGTGTCAAGAAAAAGGGGACAAACAGCATTCAGCAGCAGTTCTTTCGAGAAATTTTATTCGTTTCTTTGTACGCTTTCTAAACTTGATACCAATTGGCTAGAAACTTTTTCCAGTGAGATAAAGAGCAGAGGATGAAAATTGTACTATGTGAGGTTATTTTCTTCTTTATTTCATGGAGGCTCCAAAATTTACGTTTTGGTCCAATCTCGTCACAGTCTTTATGTTTAAATTACTGCAATGAGATTGGTTTCCACCTAATACATTCTTGCGATGACTTTTGTTTACTGTGATAATAAACATGCTTTTTATTGCATAATTATCATTTTTAGACATGATTAGCAAAAGCTGTCTGACGTTTGAAAGAGATGCCTCATGTAAGACGGATAAACTACCTTGGCCCGAATCAAGGTTCAGTGCGCTTGCTTAAGTAGCCCCTGAAGACAATATGGGCCTCATAAATCAGCAGTCAACACAACAATACTTCTGCAAGGCCCCTTTGATTGTCCAATGCTTGTATCCATCAGGGGAAAAGATTTTATATTTGATGCTTTAATCCATACATACACGGGTTCTAAAAGACTTAGGACCGCAACAACTTAGCGGTTGGCATTATTTTAAAAATTATTTTTCAGATACGTTTTTACGAGCTTTTTAAGAGAATATACATCACAGTTTTTCAAGCTGCTATGATTTCTGGCCAAATTGAAATCTAAAATCATATAACGTAACGAATAGAAGGTCGAGCTGTTAAAACTCTACAACTCAACTTCAGATGTTAGAGGTTCGAATTCCACTAATATCATTTTTCTTTTTCCATTGTAATAACGTAGATTGATCAAAAATAAAATCATATGAATATATTTGTATTATAATTATAAAAATAGATGGATAAAAGTATATACAACATACGTATAAAAGTATATATCAACAGGCTTCTGGCCAAATAGGACTCAAATTGGACGCGTCGATTGCCATTCCTTTAGGTCCACCGATCTCGTGAGTGATCAAAGTCGCAAACTTTAAGTCCTTTTCAGACTAAACAGCTTTTCGCATGGCAGACAGCGAAACAATACGACTACGAATACAAGGACGTGATGAGTTAACTTGTAATGTCTTGTTGCCATTGACTCACAAGTTTTTGTTCCCAAAGGTCACTTGTTCATTTGGCTATCATCAATTCTCGTCACTAATTTGTGCAAAACCTTATCACATTACATACTTTGTGACCTTCTTGAATCACATGCATGTAAAGGACTTGCTAACTTGAAAGCAATAACAACGTACATAATAAGCAAGTCATTTTGCAAACACTACCTGCTTGAGTTGTCATTATATCATTGTCAAGTCTTCATGCAACAAAGCAATGGAAGTAATTTTGGAATTACATTTTGGTCATAGAAACATAGGGACAAGTAAAAAGATCATTTGTGAAGATGGAAGCTTACTCTATTGAGTAGGGTAAAGGATGGAAAAAAAACATGGAATGTAAAGCAGATTGCTTTTCTTTTTTATCATGCCTGCACTATTACAATTAAGAAGGTGATTGGTGTTGGTAGAATTCGAATCCCTAACCTCTGGGTGTAGTCAAAGAACTCTAACCGCTCGATCATCTATTCATTTTCCAAGTTGCTGTTAATAAACGAGTTATTTTGTTACTCAAGAAACATAAATATGTGATTTATTTTCTTTTTACTGGGGAATTGCTATTTATAGCTATTTGGTAGAAGTTGTTCAAAAATTTCCTACAACCAGATTTGTTATCACCGGTGATGAGTAAATATAAGTTGAACATAAGCTATTTTCTTTCAAGTCTAGCTTACATGGATATTCCTAAAAGATACGAGTATTTCTGCATGCCCACAGAATTATCATTATGATCATTTCAGAGCTTGTGGTTGCTTTTTCTGGCTTGTTCCAAAGAGTTCCACAGCTCCATATTAAATTATTTCCTGGAAAACTCAAAGAAGAACACGGTTCCTTTTGTCCAAGATTATTTTTCAAAAATTATTCTAAAATATTTTCTAATCATCATATTTCTACCTTCTTATATATATATATATCCTACACTATTACGATAGGGGTGGGTAATTTGTGTTGATGAAATTCGAATCCCGAACCCTGAAGTGGAGTCACAAAGCTCTAATTATTTAACTCTTTATTCGTTCCCACTATCTTATATTTTTAACCATAGTTTTATCTCATGTATTCTATCATGAAAGTGTTACAGTATTATTTCTCTAATAATATTTAAAAAAACACGCGCGCACACAATCCAACCAAGACATGAATTTGTGTTTCTTTTTATTTTGTTTATGCATGAGTGGATAAGTTACTGAAGGGTTTCTTTATATTTAAATTCTTCTAGGGGTTGGGAGGTAGGAAAACAGTTTCGTAATTCGTGCTTGTTCAAACTTCAAAGAGTTCCAACTTCCAGACTTAATAGCAGATCGAGAAACGGAATCCATCATTCATGGCACATCTAGACAAAAACAAATTGGAAAACACATAAGGACGTCATAAACATGTGACAGATAAAAAAAAATGAAAAGGGCATAAAGGTTTGGCACCTAAAGAAAAAACTAGCAACACCTTCAATTTTTCACCTACCAAATATTATAAAAGGGATATTCACAAACAGATGAGCTAAACTTAGGGACAACGAATCAATTTGTTGTTCTAATGTGAGAAATAATTCATTCAGTCGAGGCACAATTGACAGAAACCTAATACTTGAAGGCTCATCGTCTTATATACACCAATTACTATATTTTTTTGGTAAATATACGAACTAACGATCTCTACTTTATTGAATATGACGGAGGCACTAGAAATTTGGAATTTGAGGCGGTTGTGCCGACTTGTGCACCGCAAGCCTTGTATCAGTTTTCTCGTATTTTTAATTGTTATTTCTTTTACGCAATGAGATACTAGAATTGTTGACTGTCTTAGATGGTGTTTGGTTCACACCTGATAATTAGAATCGGAAGCAAAATTGAAATTATTGAGTTTGGAATGAAGTTGCAGGTTTTAATATATGTTTTTGGTTCAATACTCGAAATGAATATCATTACTATAATTATTGTTTAGTTTGTTAGGAATCAGAATCATATCTACTCAATCAGATAAGTAGCTGCGAAGCAGATATTCGATTGGCCATGCAGACGCTAGTGTGGACGAGAAATGCGAACGTCCACATATACCTGGAATTGATGCAAAAGTATTTTCAGACTTTAGATAGTCCATGAGAACGTCTGCATGGACGTTCTTTTCAGGAATCATTGGTGGGTTTTTATCAAAACCACTAATTTGGTTGGGTTTAGTAAAACTCAAAATTTTTAAATTTTATCTTCCAAAACTGATTTTCGATTCCAAAACCTTCTTACCCAAGGCCACCTTGATATAATGACACTTTTATGCTAGTCTACCAAAAGAAATTATTATTTTTTGATTCATAGGATTGACAAGTGAATTCTAAAACTAACCGGAAGTCAATGGAGTTTTATTCATTAAACCATGCTTAACACGAGAATGACTGTTAATTCAATATAATATACTTGATACAAAAGGGGTTGAAATTGAATACGAAGAGAAAAAATGGAGCATAAATCTGCAGGTTGAATTTACTGTACACTATAAAATGACAACTGTATGATGTTAAACGAATTTTGAGCTTGTTTCTCTTTGATAAGACTTGTTAAAGTAAATAATTACTCTCCTGGTTTGCTATCATATGCATGGGTTAGGTTTACACTTGATTTTTTTTTCCTGCAACATTATACTAAACTAAAAAAAAATGTGAATAATTTTGTTTTGACTGTAAAAAGCAGACTAGGAGCTTACATGGGCTTTAATTAGCAAGTCTATATAAGAAAATTGTACTAAAAAAATGTCTATGTGTTTGGTTAATTTTTTCTAGAAATTTATTTTTAAAAAACTTCAAATACATTTTTTTAATCAACTTTTTATTTCAAATGTATATTTACCAAAAAAGGATCTCTAAAATGCTATAATAATACTTTTTAAAACATACCTTGAAAATAACCATGAAGTGATTCTAACAACAATGCTAATAAATCACCAATTCAAGAACATGGATAAGTGAGCGGTATCCAAACCAATAGAATGAAATGCAATACTAAAATGATGATAGTTACATGTTTATTTTTACTTTTTGATAAATTATTTTAGACCATTTATTAGTATTTACTTGAAGAAGGTGCATAAATTTAAAAACTGAATATACTTTCCCAATACAATACCTTTGAGCATCCCAATACAATACCTGATCTAATGGTAGCAACAGCCTCCTTCGTCAGATCAATTATCCCCTTATGTCAAAATCCATATTTCCCTTGAGAAGACAGAAAGCATTAGGGCTGTAGTCTGGTGGTATGTAATCATGATTATATGGTCAAACCAATTGTCATTATTGGACTTGGAAAGCAACTTTCGAGATAGGGGTTACCCTTTTTTTTCTCACTGGACGATTGCATGTACCAAGAACTAACGTATCTTTGTTGGTTGTTTTTGGGTATGAGAATAAAAAAAGCTTGATATTTTTGCCTCTTGGTGTATCTGAAAGTTGCCAAATTCAGCCCCTAGATTAGATAGTCTCACAAATCATTAATCAAGAGAAGATTTTGCTTACAAGCACAGTAAATTCGATCCCAGTTAGTACTTTACTTGCTACGTACGCCACAGGGTTAATAACATGTAGTTTATTTAGGTTTGTTTGCTAAACTTAGAAGAATTTAATTGACCTTTTCCTAACCGGTAGCCACGAAAGAAGGCAATTTTTTTCTTTTTTTCATTAAACTTTAACTCCTCCAAAAACTATGAAAATCAATTGAAGACAGTCCACGAAATAACCATTAACACAGAGTGGGTATGAGACCAAGAAAAATATTTTCTTGATTTAATGTGTAGATGTTTCTAATTAATGTAAGAAATATATTACCTTTATAACTTTAGAATTTCTTTTTTCCTACGTAAGATTACATTATCTACATTTTCAATTTTTAGTAACTCATTCAATTCTTTCAAATCTTGTGCTGTAGCTTAATATGCTAGTAGATAGGAAATGTATTTTAGTACTTGGATTCAAAAAGTCAAAATAGGAACTTCAAATTCAACGTTTGGAATTATGGTGTTTCTCTGACAAATTTAAGGCTAAACGTATTGGTAAATAGACCGGTTGCCGACGCCGAAGACCGTAGCGCCTACATACTTGCCACGGAAGAAACCCCTCGTAAATCGTCCATAATTATTCATAGGATTCCTCGCCATTCCTATTTAGTGACCTCGTTAATGGCTGTATCTCCTCTGTGACATTCATGATATCTGGTACCCAGTTGTACATACAAACAAAGTGACACGTATAATTTAATTTTATTAAGTTTTATTAATAAATCTAAAAATAACACATATCATCATGTGATAACGCGTAACGTAGTATTATGCCCTTTTTTTTTTTTTTTTGGGAAAAGTATTATATATTTTCAAATAGAAGAGTTGTCATTTTCAATCTTTTTAATCAACTTATACTATTACATTAAGAAAGGAAAAATTGTGGGATTCGGAAAAATAGTAGGATTCAAACTCTCCGACCTCTAGAGTGAAGTTGTATAATTCTATTGCTCAATCTTCTATTCATCATATTATTCTCATTTTTATTCTTGCCAACTTACCTCAACTTTCTTTTCCTATACTCTCAAATCAAACCAAACCAAACCATACAGTCTCCTATTTGTCCACTCTTAATCTATTTTGTTACGAGAATATATTGGGTGCTCAAAATATGTAATGTGTAGTCACTGCCAATTATATAAGTTTGGGAAAAACCTCTAGATTTATGTAGCGAAACATTATTAGCATCACTATAAATTATACTCACTTATTCTATATCATGCCAAGTTTATCACACCTCAAAACACATTGGGTTGAATTTAAGTGTTAAACATAAATTTGATTTCGTAAAATTTACTTGATTATAACCTTGAACAACCTTTTAGACCATTTACCTTAAACCAAGTTAGTAACTTGATCGTTTCATTAGTATTTGTTAATATTTTGCTTAAAATCTTATGCATTGATGACTCATGACAAAGCTTTATTTAAAGCTTAAAAAAGTATAGCTAGCTAGTACACAAATTCACTTAATTCGCATCCTTTTCTGACACAAGTACAATCTAAACCTCATAGAAGAAAGCAGTAAATGCATGCTAGATTTTTGTACGGTTTTGACAGTCAGGACGGTGAAAAAAATTTGACGCCGCATGGGAAACGGATAGAAGACGTAAGGAGAGGTTTCTTTTTCTATTCTTATTCAAACCCTCCCACGTCACGAGACAGCCCCAAAAATAATAATAATTTTAAAAAATTTAAAAAACTATAAACTTTTAATTTTAATTGGGAAAGAGACGTAATCGAAAAAGTTATTATTATTATTTTGATTATTATTTCTTCACCTCAATTCATTATCCGATCCCCCAATCACCCCCCTTTCTCAATTCCATTGTTTCTCTCTCTAAAAATTCCCAAAATAAAAACCCTAACTATTCAATTATAGTTGATTCTTATCCAATTTCTTAATTCAATTTGTACAAATTCTTTATTGATTGTAATTGAACTTAGGTTTTTGTATTTCAATCATATAATTTTTGGTACATATATGATTTACTGAGTAATGACATAAACAACAAAAAAAAAGTTTTTGAGAAATTTTGTTGTTGGTGGTGTTTTGGAAATATTTTACTGTGCGTGTGTGTGTAAATTTTGTGCTAGGGAGTGTTTGGATGATAAGTGGGGTATAAGGAAAGAGGAGGGCAAAAAAAAATCTTGTTTGGATTCATTAAAGAGGATGAGGAGGCGTTAAATTTCGTTGCATAGTTTTGGATGCTTTCGGAGCTGGAAGTGGAGAATGAAGACACGTTTGGGGATGGAGAGGAGTTGAGAGGTGAGGAAAGTAGAAGAAGTTGTTTTTTACTAGTACAACTGTATGAGCTAACGTCATGCGGAAGGATAGCTTATGATCACGCACGAGTTGGAGAAAACAAAAAACAAGAGAGAAAATTGTGGGGTGTGGGAGTTGTTAGTAGAGAGAAGTATGGGCATGAGGAATGATGGCCAAAAACCAGGCGGTGGAAGCGGCGGAGCTGCTGCTGCTGGTGGCGGTGGAGGCTTTATTCCTTCTTCATTTAAGGCTCTTTCGAGTTACTTGAGGATTGTTTCTTCTGGTGCTTCCTCTGTTGCGTCGACTGTTAGGTCTGCTGCATCGGCTGCTTCTGCCATTGTGGAGAGGGACTCGGATTCCTCTCATGATCAGGTACTTTTGTATATGATTTTGATGGGTTAAAGATTAGTTATATTGTATGTGGATAAATTCTGGTGTTTTGATGGTGTGTGCCAGTTTCTTGATGGAAAAAGTTTGGAACTTTGTGCTTGTTAGTATGTAATGTTAAAAGAGTGGATCTTGAACTGCATGGATTTTCATGACATTTGGGGAACTGGAGTTCTGGGGCAGCTATTTTGTGAGTTTGTGATTGAGCTGTTCGATGAATAGAGTCATCTGATGGATGATCAATACTGGAGTTCTTTTGGATGTAGTTTTTGGTTTTTATCTATTGCCAAGAATGAATATTTTGGGGGTTCTTGAAATAGGTATGTTGTTGTTTTTAAGAATTTGCAGGCTGTTGAACTGAATGTGTTTTTGTTTTCAAGGATCAGAATTTTGTGGGTTCTTCAACTAAATGAGTTTTCTAATGTTATAGAGATCTGCATGCAACATCCAGGGAGTGTACTTTAGTACTTTTTAGGTCCAAATCCAGTTTTCTTTGAAAAAAGTTCAAGAAGTTGTGGAAGAAGGGTTGTTTGCAACTACACAGATCAAGTTCTAATTTGTCAATGATTTTACCGCATAAATATGTAGACTTATATCTTGAACTTGGTGGTGATAATTTTTACATGCAACTGTTCCTGCAGTTACACGCGTAATTTGTTTTATATTCAGGAAACAAATAAATGATTTTTTTGTTTCTATCAGAGCAAATGATGTTCCCAAATGAAGCTCTCAATAACTAGCCATATCTTGTTCCTGTAGGGTTGTATAGCTGTATGTAGACATTTAAAGCTGTTCATTCCCTGTCATTTCCTTTTCTTTCTTCTTTTGACCTTATGATCTGAGATGCAAGAGTTGATCATGCATGGTACACCGTTCCTTACTAAAGGAGTTTCTTTTGACTTGTCGAAAATCTTGCTTTAGGTTTTCTAGTTTTTAGCCAATAGAGATCAATACCGCTGCAAAATTCTATTGGTTGGATTATTATGCTGGAAGAAAACGGTCACTCGAAACAGTTGGGAAAAATGAAGTATTTGTCGCGTACCATTGAAAGGTCTATTGATTGTCATGTATTCTGCTGGAAGAAAACGGTAGTTGACCTAGTTAGAAAAAATGAAAAAATTAGTTAATAGAATGTCATCTTTGTTGTTATTTTGCAGCGTGAATGTTGTTTGTTGACCTATTTAAGTATGACTTGCTGAGGGCTTACGTGTGAGGTGCTATGTTTTATCACTTGATGGATGCAAATCTTTTTATGTTCGTTGAGAAGTTGTCGTAATTTCGTCGTTGGCAGTTATCGGTTGATGTTTATCATCCGACAAAATTGGGGGCACAGTTGACGAATCTATTATGTGTTGAGCAGTTCATCTACCTCATCTAACTTGTCAAGGGACTTGGCACGTGTTATTAGTTATTATTCCCTGTTCATGACGTGTTCATTTCGAGGATTTCACGTGAACTTGTTTTGATGGTCTATGGTTGTTTCCAAAGCTTTTTTTGGCCCCTCTCTCCCCTATCCTGTTTTGGTGGGTGTTCGATTTGACAAGTAAGGACTTCAAAAGTTTTTTCTTTTTAATGGATGGTTTTTTGCTTTACCTCTAAATTAATATTAATTTTGTCATGCTGCCTTTTGTCTGGAAAATAAAATATAGGCCAACCCTGTTTATAGTGCCTCTGCCACTGCTGAATCTTGTGGTTTAGTGAAGTTGCCCAATTTGGACAATATAATAGGTTTAAGTAAAAATTTTCCACATGCATCATTTTTTTGGTAAATGCTGGACATGGAAATTCATGTCCATAACTAGCGATTTTATGTTCATGTTACTATCAGATTTCTCTAAACTGGTATATGGAATCATTATTGTAGTTTTTTGTTTCCCATAATTTGTGCATCCGATGCTCTCGAAATGTAAATAATATTTATCATCATTAGTAAGTATGGGATGAGTAATTTCGTTATTAATTTGTTTAGATTTTAAATTCACAATATTCGGATCTACTGGTGATGTCTTATTTTATATTTCCTGTTTTACTAATATAGGTGCATTGGGCGGGGTTTGACAAGCTAGAATGTGACGGATGCATCAATAGACAAGTTCTTTTACTTGGATTTCGGCACGGTTTCCAGGTTTGGGATGTCGAAGAAGTCAATAACGTGCATAACTTGGTTTCCAGGCAAGATGGTCCTGTTTCATTCATGCAAATATTACCAAAACTGTTGGCATCAAAACAGCCTGGGGACAAGTTTGCTGACAGTCGGCCTCTGCTTATAATTTGTGCTGATGGTTGCTTCCCTGGAGGCGGTAACTTTCAGGAATCCAGTCCCTGTGATGGAACCATACAGTATGGACATGAATTACCAAATTGTGGTAGTGTGCCTACTGTTGTTTGTTTTTATTCCTTGAGATTACATTCCTATGTGCATCAGCTGAAGTTCAGATCAGTTGTTCATTTAGTAAGATGCAGCTCTCGAATCATTGCCGTTTTACAAGCATCACAGGTACGTTTTGGTCATTGTTTTAGCTCCCTTGATTGAGTTTTTTTTTTTTTTTTTCCTTTCTGTATGTTAAGTGCCGTATTTCAACCACAGGTACATTGTTTTGATGCTGCCACATTGGAAATGGAATATAATATTCTTACAAATCCTGTTCCCATGGGTTGTGGATCTGGAGGTATTGGCTTTGGACCGCTTGCAGTAGGTCCAAGGTGGATGGCTTATAGTGGGAGTCCTGTTGATATCTCAAACTCTGGGCGTGTAAGTCCACAACGACTTACTCCCTCTGCTAGTTTCCCTGGTCCTGCATCGAATGGGAGCCTAGTTGCACATTATGCAAAAGAATCAAGCAAGCAACTAGCTGCTGGTTTAATGACTCTTGGAGACATTGGATATAAGAAACTGTCCAGGTATTACTCTGAACTGTTACCTGATGGCAACAGTTCACAATCTTGGAGCGCCCGGGTCAGTGGGCAGGAAGTTGCTAATGGCCACTTGCATGATATGGAAAATGTTGGAATGGTATGTTCATTTTTCTCATTTAATAATTAAGTTAGAGTGCTATTTATTTACTTTTGATCTTTCAGTTTTCATAATGTACTGTTTCAACTATGCATTATTTTACAATGCAATTTTGTCCCTCTTAGTGAGCATCCAACTAGTAATTTAGGTTTTGCATGCATCATTTGGTTGGATTTAATGGTGATCTTTCTTTGTCTTTGATATCTTTATATAATTATGGGTTGTACAAGTGTGGTAACTGATAGGTTCTATATTAATCTATTTTCATTTTCTTAGATGAAATAGATTTTGAAGAAATTTAGAATGCTGATTGTTTCTTGAATGGCATTCACAGTTTTGCAGATATTGTCTCCTTGACTTCGTCCATTTCCCATTTGACAGGTAATTGTTAGAGATACTGTTGGGAAGACACTTATCGCTCAGTTTAGGGCACACAAAAGCCCAATTTCTTCATTATGCTTTGATCCTAGTGGAACTCTTTTAGTGACAGCCTCAGTTCAGGGTCATAACATTAATGTTTACCGAATAACACCTGCAAATACCTCAGGATCCGGTTCTGGGGTTTCCTATCTCCATCTTTACAGGCTGCAACGTGGTTTCACTAATGCTGTGAGTGCTGTAGTAATATAGATGTCTCCTACTGGTTTTACTGATTACCCATCCCTTTTTAGTTGATAGACATGTTCTTAAGTGCTTTTCATTTTATGGTAATTTTTTTTCAGGTTATACAGGATATCAGTTTTAGCAAGGACAGTGAATGGGTTATGATAAGTTCTTCCAGAGGGACGAGTCATCTTTTTGCGATATCTCCTTTTGTCGGATCAGCTGGAATTCAATCTGTCGATGCTTGTTTTAGTTCAAAAGGCAGTGGATTAGGTATTACGACTAGATCACCTGCTTGTTCACCCCCAAGTTCTGGACTACAAGTTCATAATCAGCCGAATTACGACCCTCCTATTACACTCTCTGTTGTGAGCAGAATAAGGAGTGGAAATAGTGGCTGGAGAAACACTGTAACTGGTGCTGCTTCTGGAAGGATGAATTCTCTGTCTGGGGCCATTGCAGCTGCTTTCCATTATGACAAAGGCAATGATTTGTACTCAGATACCAGCCTTTTGAAGACTAATTGTCACCTGCTGATTTTCTCTTCTCCTGGTTGTTTGATTCAATATGGAATGCGGATATCTTCTGGCTTAGACTCTTCAACGGCTATGCATGGACTTGGCATGGGATACGAATCTTGTCTTGAGAGTGATGCTAGATTAGTGTTGGAGGCCATGCGGAAGTGGAATATTTGCCAAAAACTAAACCGTAAAGAGCATGAGGAGAATATTGACATATATGGCGATAATGGAAATTCTGATGGCAGCAGGGTCTTTCCAGAAAGAATGAGAAAGAAGAAGGGTGGCTACTCAGAGGCAAGGGATACAGTCACAAAGGATAAGATGGCTTCTGAGGAAAGACATCACTTGTATATATCTGAAGCAGAGCTACAAATGCATCAGCGCCAGGTTCCATTACTGGACTAAAAACGAGGTACATGTTTTGGTTTTTTGGCAATGAGTGAAGAATATACTTTCTTTGAGTATCAGGTCTTTCATCATTGTAATGGCTAAGGTCTCTTTTATTTTCGTGTTATTACCTGGCAGATATATTTTCAGACCATGGCAGCAGATGGCATTAAGATGGGTGAGAAAAGTGCTTTTGAGGGAGAGATAGAGATTGAAAGAATCCCAACTTGTATGATCGAAGTGAGTTCTAAAGAGTTAGTTCCTGTGTTCGATTATCTTCAAGCTCCCAAATTTCAACCTGGAAGGTGCTGAGACGTTTTACCATTTTTCTTGTATTTTGAGACGTGTTAGATTTTATGGGACATTGTTTAAGTCGCATTATATGTAGAACCATATTGTACTGGGGGCTCCAGCTTGTATGGGTTGTTTAGAGAGAGAACCTTTATAGGAAGCAGTAGTGTTCAATTTTCCATCTTCTGCAATTTACTGTATTCTGTTTTCTGTTGAGTCCATGTGCTGTCAAAAATTTCTTATGTACCATCTCTCTTTTTCTTTTCCTCTTCTTTTTTCTTTTTTTTTTTTAAAAAAAAAAACCTTGCTGGTCATATGACTTGGTTGAGTTTGATTCAATGCATCTGAATCACCATCTCTTGTTATACAGGCAAGTTTTAAATGGCATCTATGATGGACAACTACTTTGTCAGAGGACTAGAGTGTCTGAGAACAGAAAGCTTGCTTGCAGGGACAGTTCTGGTTCATTAGACTCAACGACTGGTGGCGGCATAGCTGAGGCCAAACTTCCTAATGGTATTGAAGAAACTGGATTGTATGGTCTTCGGATACCAACAGATACAGTCAAGAGCTTTGTAAATATTGCCGATTATCCCAAAGCAAATGGTCGACTGGATATTGTAAATAATAGGGAATGTTCTGTGACAGAGATGCAATTTAACTTTGTAAATAATAGTATAGGTGGTGTGAAAGCAGAGAATCAATTCGAAGGTGGTGATAATGAGTTTCATTAAAGGTAATTCATGTTCCTGTACTGAAATTGATATTGATGTTAATTTGGTAACACAAGCATTTGGCTAAGTCTAGCTTTTCAGTGCAGGTCTTTTCTTTATATCTTGGCTAATATAATTTTGGTAGGGAGTTTAAAATGTCAATATATCTTTTTTCATGTGATTCAGTTAAGTCTAGTGTCATATGGCCTATGTTTCACTGTATTTGTTTGCTCTTAGGGTTTTTTTTTTTTCCCCACCCGATGCTGGTACAAGAAATTTTCTTCATACCTTCTGTATTTTATGACTAGGCAAACTTAATTTCGATTTTGCTGTCTCGTTCATATCTTGCAGTTGAAAATATATTTTGTTTATATATTTATGCAGGTGTGAAGCCATTCTTTTGTTCTCCTGGAAGCTTGTTAAACGGGGTTGATATAATGGTGGAAGGTGTTCAAAAAATTGAGGAGAAGGGCTTTGATTGCGGTCGAGAATTGATGATCATGTGTTGCTTTGTTTTATTTCTGCAACTTTGTAAATAATAGACTCAGAATATGTATTGGCTAATTATGATTTGTAAATAATAGAATTATCTTACAACATTTTGTTGCTCTCAAGGGAATGCAGCTTACTACGTGCTGAGTGATATGTGGCATCTGCTGTCTGCTGGTTTTGTGTGTGTGTGTGTGTGTGTTTCCCGTAGAACCCCGCAGCTTGGAAAAGGAAAAAGAGTTTGTTGCTGCAATCCAGTGAACCTCAGTTTTTCCCATTACAACAATTGAAGTGGCAGCCCTGTACTATGACTGGCTTCTCCTTCAATTTCTGCTTTCTTGTTACTGAAATCAACTTCAGTCATGTTAACTCTTTTCAGCCGATCTGTACTTGAGTTCTGGAAACTAGTCCCATTCTTTGTGCTTTCTTAAGATCTCGACTCACAGTGAGTCTTCAGTCAATAACAGCCATTATTTCCTTGTATAAATCGTCAAAATTAGACTGGAAATCTAGTAAATATTTTAGCTTATCTTGGACTGAAATGAAGGGTATGTGTCACAGTTTCACCAATAATTAACTAATTACAGCTGCTAAAATTTCCATGGCCAACAATATTCTGGTATGAAGTAAATGCAGGAAGCACATGAAATTCTATAACCAAGCCTGAAGTTTTAAATGGATTTCTAGTTTTTATCAATGGCATAGTACAGTATTCCATTTAAGGATTGACAAAATGGTAATTACAGTGTCTGGCAATGAGTACAATTTCTAGAACATGCAGGATGGTAAAAGATGTGAAATTTGCTTTCATAATAACAAGATTGTGGTTTTTTTTTGGGAAGTGGAAGCTTGTATTATGGAGGTTTCTTCCGTCCACCTAAGCATGTTATGACATGCAATTTTCGTTCTACGTACATTAATGATGTCGGGAGACTACTAATTTAAACGGTTTTGATAAATACATGTTGCTGTGTCTAGTGACGCTGTATCTAGTGAGTGAGTGAGTGAGGCCATAGTAAATAGCCAATATGGGCTGTTTCCTTGAGAAATGTCATGTGGTGATGATTCATATTTAAACTTTAGAGGGTGAAGCTGCCTGTAAGACGCTGGCTTTGGATCTGATGATCAGGAACAAAGAAAATGATTATCAACTTAAAAAACTTTAATCCAAATAAACCTAGTAATTATTTCTATGGGGCCATGAGAGATTAAAAGTGCCTGGCCATTCTAGTGCAACTTGTCCAAAAATTGCAAGATAGATAACAACAAAAATATTCTCTCGAGCATCTAGGCAAAAATTCTTGGCATCAAGAGATATTTGTTCCGCGGGCACATAGAATTATTGATCGATCAGTGGAGAAACATCCATCAGCTGTCCGTGTGTGGACGACGAAAAGGAACAATTGACAAGTCTGTGACTCCTTGAAGAACGTTTTTGTGGGGACAAAAAGAAAAAATTTGTTGATCCCTAAAATAGCTGAAAAAGAAAGGGTGTTTTTGATATGTGGTTTGGTGATATTTGAGGCCTGCACCAATGGGCTTAAATCTAACTGCTCAGGTTAATATATAGAAGCCCATGGGGATTCTGTGAAAGAAGGCACAGTGGAGTTGACTTTTAAGATCCACTAAAATTGGGTTGGTATTGTCGAGGCCAATAACACAGCAAGCCCTTTTGGTTGGTTATGGTCTCTGAGGAACAAACGAAATTATTTATTGAGCAACATGGATTTTCATCTGATAGATAGCAACACTTGTCCAAATCACAGGTGAGTGTAGTTTTAGTTTTTAACGTTTTAATAGTCACCTTCGATGCCAACACAAATTGAATTACTAAATTAATGTCATTCTTGCAGGTTTATTGATCTTACTTAAAAATCATAATATAGTACCCCCTTTTCTTTTCTGACCTTATGAGTTATGACCAATCAGTATGCTAGACCTGGCTAGAAGTAGAATAACTCCAATTTTCAGTCGAAAGGGATATTTTTTGCCATCTTGATTCCATATTAGGAAAATGCACCTAAAATTACCTCCAACGAATATAGAAGCATTTGATATCATGACACCAAAAGAAAAAAGAATATGAGAGTTTATGCTCATTCCCTTTTTTTCCCACTTTATGATAATCATTAGTGTGATTTCTTCAATTGGGAAAAGATAGACACAATTAAGCAAGTAGATCACAAATTTGACCGGCCAACTCTATGACAAGAGAAAGCTTTAAAAATAGGGGTCATATACTGATTACACACTTGAGTAAATTGGAGAACCTACCCTGTCTGAAAACAAAATATAATCTTGCTGTAGTTTTCACTCCAACAGACCAACAACCAATCTCCAACCTCACTCTTTCCAGTCATCTCCTTTGGTGTCAAGAATATATGATAATTAGAATTGGTCAGTCATTTTCCATTCAGAAATTCTGTTTCCGTCAAACCCCAAACGACTTGGTTTTTTCAAACCTTACTACACTTTAAAACTTCGTGTGGAGGCAAAGCCAAGCAAAGCAACAAACAAACAACAGCAAACAACAAACCATACAAAACAATACGACTCTCTCCCTTCTTCTTGTGCTAAATCGAAATACACCTGTGTCTTTCTCTTTTTCTCTTTTGCTTTCAATGGCCCTTCTTCAAAACCAAGCCAAAAGGCCACGAAAACAAGTGCAGATTCTTGTCTTGGTTTCAAGTCTTTTTCTTTCAAACAACTCCTTTCTCTGCCAAAGTATATAACCTTGCAAGACTTCATACTAACCTACTGCCTACTTGATAAGCAAGGTTAGGTGACTGATAACAACCCTTATGTTAACCTTCCTTTTACAGCATTTCTCCTACATGGGTTCTTGCAGTTGAACTCAAAAATTCTTCTTAGGTGATTGCTTAATAGAGGTACCAGCTAGCGATTGAGGGACAAACAAAAAGTGGTGGGGATTGTTTTGGCTTTCTTGAGCAGCAGTTTCTGTTTTTTTGCCTCTTCTGTTTGGTTTCCAGAATCAAAATGCAGCTTCATATATCACCAAGTCTTAGGCATGTAACGGTGTTACCTGCAAAAGGTTTTAAAGATTTCGTCAAAGTGAAGGTTGGATCGAGAAGATTTTCATATCGGATGGTCTTCTATTCACTTTTGTTCTTCACATTCCTCCTCCGTTTCATCTTTGTGTTCACTGCTGTGGATAACATTGACGGAGATACTAAGTGTTCAACAATTGGTACATCTCTCTCCCCCCTCTCACTCACTCACCCACTCACACTCGCACACACACAAGATGAGAGACATGCATCAATGAGAATAATTTAAAATGCAAAACACGTGAGCACCCGACATGATTTCAGTTTGCAAAGTTAGAAATGAGCGGAAATTTGTAACTTACCTAGATTTCAGCACTAAAGTTAAACTCATTATTCAAACCAATCCAAGTTATTCTTGGAGAATTAATAAAATCACTATTGTTGCCAAAAACATAGACATATCACATGGATTGTACCTGAAGAAATTTGTTGTTATCCTCTTGATTTACCAACTAGAAAAATTTATACTTTATTTAGAGTAAAGTACACATTTGAGGTAAGATGTCTAAATTAGTAAAACATTTTTATGTGTTGAAACAGGATCTTGAATTAGAAGGTTTATGGTGGGAGGATGAACAGGGGGTAAATGCTGGTTACTACATTTACTATATAGGAACATAAAAAATGTATGCAAAATTAGCAGCCACCCAACAAATTCCAGGTGATAATTGAAAACATAGAAAATTATCATCAGATAAAATATGATAAAAGAAAATCATGGAAATCTGGCCATGTTTGTTACCTTTGTTGGCAATGTTTGCCTTTTTATACTTAGTTTTACATTGATGTTCTTAAAGAAATGGGAAAAAACTGGACTGTATGTGATTTTCAAGTTCAAATTCCTCCATTATTGATGCTATACACTAAAAGTTTATCATCTCTGAGACGAAAGAGACACATTTGTGTTCATTTATTTCATTTTCTTTCTTCTCTTGGGTTTTTCTTGTTTCTTGGGCGGCTGGGGAAGAAGGCCTGATTAATTTCCCACTTGATCCCCAGGCTGTATCACAGTCAAATACCAGTGTCTGGAACAGAATATCAGGATCCACATTCAACCATTTTGCTAGTTCTCCCTCCTTTTATTGAAACAGCTAGAATGGGTAGCATATTACCTCACAACCTGATTTTTGTTAATTGTAGGTTGCTTGGGGAAAAAATTAGGACCAAGAATTCTCAGAAGAAGAGTCGAATCAACTGTAATTCCCTGGCCTTTCTTTTATGAAGATCAATACTTGCTCATTACTCATATATTCTGTATCAGACTCCCCACCCCCAAAAATCAGAGTGAACAATAGACATGAACCAAACTTTTTTTTTTTTTCCCTCTTAGGTCCCAGAAGTGATATATCAAGTACTAGAGGAACCTGTAAATCAAGATGAGCTACAGGCAGGGCCGAAGATTCCTCAAACACTTGAAGACTTCATGGCTGAAATAAGGGACAGTAGACCAGATGCAAAGGCTTTTGCAGTGAAGCTTAAGGCTATGGTAGTGTGTTTCCTTCCCATCGCCTGATAAAAATCTGCTTAAACTTCTATCAGAAAGTTCCACTCTATATATCTGCTTAACAAAGCTTAAAAGGATTTTTCTCATATCCATTTTTGAAAATTTTCAACTGCTCGTGTCAATAAAATGGTGTCCAGAAATGGTTCGAGTATAAGTATCAGAAAAATTTCACAAGTAAAGTACAGCATATGAAACTAACACCACCATTCTGATAAAAAACAGAAGCCATGCCATATTCCTAGACTCAAACAGAAAGCTAAACCAAAGGAGGTTAACGCAAGGCAGTATTTTTTAGTCCCTAAACTCGTGCAGATCTGCAGATAAACTTAATAGATGAAAGACTCTCTGAGACTGCATAGTTCTATAATATTACTGATTAGCCAGAAGTAAGCTCATCTCTCTTCAACTTCTCCCAGGTCACACTCCTTGAACAAAGAACAAGAAATGCGAAAATTCAAGAGTACCTGTATCGTCATGTGGCATCAAGTAGCATACCAAACAGCTGTACTGCCTCACACTCTAGATTAGCAAATGAGCACTCTACCAATGCCAATGCTCGGCCTCCAGCTCCCATCACCAGAACTTCGTCCCTGCCCTGGTTGATAACTCCATTTTCCACTTTGTCCTCGCCTCTGACAATGTCCTTGCTACCTCAGTTGTTGCATTCATCACTTGTGCACAATTCGTTGCACCCTGAAAGGGTTGTCCTCCATATAATCACAGATAGAAAGACCTACTCTCCAATGCAGGCATGGTTCTCATTGCATCCTTTGACTCCAGCAATTATTGAAGTTAAAGGGTTGCATCATTTTGATTGGTTAACAAAGGGGAGGGTCCCAGTGCTGGAAGCAATGGAAAAGGATCAAAAGGTGCGGTCACAGTTTAGGGGAGGGTCATCATGCTATCGTGGCAAATAACACTGAAAAGCCTTACATTCATTGCTGCAAAATTGCAAGCTCTCAGTCCCAAGTACAATTCACCAATGAATCACATAAGGATACATTTGCCAGAGGTAAATCTTTAATATCTGCCTGCTAAATTCTGTAGACTATAACGCAGAAAACCTATAGTCTCACATGTATCCACTTAATTGCAGTTATTTCCCAGTCTCAGCAAAGTGGTCTTCCTTGATGATGACATCGTGATTCAAACTGATCTTTCACCTCTATGGGACATTGAAATGAATGGGAAAGTAAATGGAGCAGTGGAAACATGTAGAGGAGAGGATAAGTTTGTCATGTCAAAGCGATTCAAAAGCTATCTTAACTTTTCCCATCCACTGATAGCAAAAAGTTTTGATCCCAATGAATGTGCATGGGCCTATGGCATGAACGTATTTGATCTTGAAGCTTGGAGGAAGGCAAACATAAGCCAGACATACCATTATTGGCTTGACGAGGTAATTAAACTTCAGAATACAACTAAACTATGTTTAAGCTCTTATTGTGGAAAAGGTCAAAGGTAGCATTGGATATCTTTTGCATTCTGTATTGACAGGTGAGAATTTAAAGAATAGGACAATTGTCAAACATAGCTGAGAGAAGAATCAAACATTTCTAAGACAACCAAAACAACTAAGGAAGGTGAGAGTCAAGCATTTTCTAATTTTCCTTTTTCCCCTGCAGAACTTGAAATCAGACTTGAGTTTGTGGCAACTAGGAACATTGCCTCCGGGACTAATAGCATTCCACGGTCATGTCCACGTTATTGATCCTTTCTGGCACATGCTAGGACTTGGGTACCAAGAAAATACAACCATTGAGACTGCTGAAAATGCTGGAGTCATCCATTTCAATGGCCGAGCAAAGCCTTGGCTAGACATTGCATTTCCTCAACTTCGTCCACTGTGGACCAAATATGTTAACTTCTCCGATAAATTTATCAAGAGCTGTCATATTAGAGCATCTTAGACAGGACTTCAGGGAGAAGTATGCCGACCAACTTGTAAATGAGTGAACATAAAACAGGGCGGAGCTCTTTAAGAAATCAAGGTCGCCAAATCTCTATGCAAGATGATCACAGCCCCAAGTTCCATCTTGACGACTTCTTGTTCCTAAAAATTTTGGTGTTCCAATACAAACTCTGTTCTTTATTTTTTTGGAAAATATGGTATAATTTCTAAGGCCCCAAAGCATTCTTCTTTTTTTGGGGGTCTGTTTCATTTGGCAAGTTCATTTATTTCTGTTCTCCCGCACACTCAAGCTCAAGCTGCAAAACTCTATTTTTCCAGAAACTCCTTCCAGAGCATACTTCTAGGAAGAACGAAATAACTTGATAAAGGAAAAGGCGGGGAGTGGAGCGGTAGTGATTTTTTTTTTTTTTTTGGGTTTTGGGTTGTTTGTGTGTGTGTGTGTGTGTTTTGTGTTTTTTTTTTTTTTTTGGGGGGGGGGGAGAAGGAATGCAGATACTGAGGAAGAGTAGGCATATACTATCAATCCAATACCAAATTTGCATACAAGTTCTGGAATTTGTTGGATTAAGCAACAAGTTGCTAACTTGCAGTATGTTTCACTATTCAAAAACTTCACAATTACAATGCCAAAAAATATAACCAAAACATATACTTCAACACAAAAATTTAAGAAACGAAGTATTATTAAGACATCAGAATTGAAGAAAACAAAATTTGAGTAATACAAATGCACTCACTTTTTTCCAGTTGCATTTGACACCAAATCCTTCAAGAACTTAGCAGACTTAGTAATTGGTGAATTGATGGCCATCAAATTATACAGAACAGTCTCAACTTCAGTAATTGATGGTCGAGCTTTAAAACTTGAAACCACTTTCATTTCACCATTTTCTTCAACCAAAACACTCCATCTCTCACCACTTAAAACTCCATCTCTAACACGCTTAAAGATTACACCTTTCCTCTTACTCAAAATTCCTCTAACCTCCAATCCCAAAAATGAATACACTACCTCAAAAGAACCAAGAAAGCTACTAAATTCACCAAAATCACTCTCCTCCTCAAAAGCCCATCTGGGATTGAAAAGCACTACTGGTTTAGGATAAAGATTGTCAGTTATTGTCTTCACAGCATCCAATTCTGAAGCTTCTGGCGCCAAAAAAACTGCCACATCAGCTGAACTCAACATTATTGTTTCCTCATCGTAAACTGATGAAAGATCAGAACTTTCGACAAGATTATTCCCACTGTGAGATTCAAATGCTTTGTCGGCAGCTTGTTTCAAGCTTTGGTTGGACCAGAAAATAAGAACCTTGATTTTTGTGCCTTTTCTTTTGATGGGCATATCTCCAAAGACTTGAATAGCAAGTTGAGCGAGTGAAGAAGGCGAGTCATCAATGACCGGAATTTCGACCCGAAATCTGGGTTGCTTTAGTTTCTTGAGTTTTCCAGCGAGTTTGGGGTTGTTCAGAGGCTTCTCTAAAGCGGAAGAAAGGGAAAGCTTGGCCTGAAGAATGGCCTCCTCTTTGGAGGCGGGAGGGGTGGCTGAAGAAACTGAACATTTGGGGGATGAGGAGGGTATTCTTGATTTCTGACGGGGTTTTAGTGGGACAATGAAGAGATGAGAGTGGTGATGCTGCTGTTGATACGGGGCAAGGGAAATGAGAGAGAGGGTTTTGATTTGTTTGTAGTTGACTGGAGAAATTGAAGCTCTGACAGCTAGTGATATATTCGTTTTGATGATATTGGAAGCCATTTTTGAGGTGCTAGAATTTTACTATTAGATGGTAGAAACACAGACTAATTTGAGCAGCAGGTGATGTAGGGAATGAAAAGATATGTAGATAAGAAAAGATTGCACGGAACAAAGGCACTCTCAGCATATGGGTCCCAGCAGCAGCCATGAGACATGGGACTCCCCTTTTGATTGGGCAGAGACAGACTCGCGACCCGAATGGATTGCTGGGACGTAGTTCGGCCGTAATAAGTTTCCCCCACTCTTTTTCAGAACATTATACCTGAGAATAACCTAATCCAGAATATAATGGGTCAGAACATTATATCTGGGAGTAACCTCATCCAGAATAGAATGGTTCTCATTTTCCAATTTCAAAAGAGTTGCAAACAGGAGTTTGCAGGTGCACATTTGATACAAGAAAATGCAGAAAACGTGCTCCTATTACACGTAACTCTAAAATGGCAACCTGCAAATTCTCACCATAGTCTAGAATCTGCCATTATGGTTGGAGTACCCATATAATTTGCCCAAAACCAAAATTCAGTGCCAGGATTACTTATTAACATTTACAAGCAAAACCAAAAGCAGTACAAGAGTCTACAACAATCCACCAAATACAGTTACACTGTAGAGCAAAACTATTACTATCAAGAGAAAAGCCAAACTACATTAAGAACTAGAGCACAATTTAAATCCATCCACACAGTTGCTAGCAGTTGGAAGCCTTAGCAGCCTCTGACTTAGGCAACTGGTGGGCGAAGCACATGATCCTGTGAGGTATCAACAGCAGCAGGAGGCATAAACTGCCACATGGCAACTCCAGGGTAACTGATGATGGGGACCAACTTGTTTCCAGGTGCTTGACCTTGAGCAGCAAATGGAGCAGGCATGGTAGGAGGGGGCATGAAGCTAGCTTGGGTATTCATAGTCTTCAGTTGTTGCTCCAGCTTTTCCTTCTCACCCTTTAGCCTCTGCTTTTCATCCCGAAGCTCATTCTTCTCGGCCTACACATATTAAATGAAAATTAAAGAACACAGGTTGCCAACAGGTGCAATCACAGCATAGAGGAAACCCTTAAAAGTCAGCAGGCTCTTAGGACCAGCATACATCCAAGACTAGAAAATGGGGGAGAAAGAGGGGGGACACAAAAATATATAGGACAAACAAAAGCTCAACACGGTTATGAAGTTACATACACCCACCTTCAGTTCTTTAATCTTCTCCTGAAGACTTAGATTTGAGTCCTTCAGCTTCTGGGCTTCAGTGCGCAACTGAGTTACCATTCGAACAGCATCAACCAGAATAGCAGCCTTGTCAGTTTTAAGAGGCCTTCCAGGATCAAGCAGAGCACCCAATTCCGCATACCTAAGGACATGCCAAGTCTTACTCAGAGACCTAAAAGAAAAGGTAAGTGTGCAGAAAAGAGATCCAAGAACATTAATGTACTTGTCATTTAGCCTATCTCTCCGTTGTTTCTCCCTGCATGCTTTGGAACTTGATGGAGCACATGATTCAGTTCTCGCCCTGCAACAAAAACATTAGGAAAAGGGAATAGATAAATTACTCATAGATTAATGAAGAAATGTCCTGTCCAACAGACTTTCCATCCAGAATGTGCCCGGCCATCTGCCTCCAATCACAATCACGAAATGTGAGACTAATCACTCTGGTTTGTGCTTTAAAATCCCACAGAATTAGCAAACTACACTTTCTCTTAGATATTGCAAATAATACTAATATGTCCCACTGTAAATTTAAAACTATTATAATCCACAACAACAAAAAGGACCAATTACAAATGTTAAGCAACACTTAGAAAACAAATTTGTCTTTGATGTCAAGTTGAAATAAAATCCATTCCAAAACATAAGAATCAGCCATTCAACTTTCATTCACAATCATAGTCATTAATTTATAGCCCACTTCCAAATCATGCCCATGTCAGTTCCCACTTCCCAGTTACTTAGTGCATCCCTTTCCACCACCTTCACTCAACAGCAAAATGGAAAAGTAAGCAATAGTCAGAGGTGAGGAAATATGCACTTTCCAAGCGTATGTATTTAACCAGGTAAAACGTCCAAATTAGAGTCAACTTTAAACCTATTCAGTGCTTATAGATGCATTATCAACTTAATATAAATTTTATAATAGAACAATTAAGATGCATGACATCAACACAAGACTCTATGTAGACAAAGAACGAGTTTTTCACCGTTTCTTGGTGCCAGTTTCCTTTTGGCAATCCGAATCTCCAAGTGAGCCATCAATTTCCACACTAACAAAAAATTGAAGAGAAATATCAGCTCAATAATGCAAAAAATACATGTATATTTATATAAAAGGCTCTAAAATAAATAAGCCAAAATTAGTCCAATACTAGAAAAACATGCACATGCAAAGAAGGAGGAAGACATCACAGATTGACCTCACAGCAGCATGAAATGAAACAAGTATCAACCAGATTGACTTCACAGCAGCATTACATGCCCAACAGTCCCACTCAATGAACAAATACAAAAAAAGCAACTATATTTCCTACTGCTGAAATAAACAAGTAAAGACATATTGGAAAGCTACACTTGCAACAGAACCATCACGCTAAATTTTTCTAAACTCTTCTATATTTTTCATATCTTACTACCTTAAGAGGGAATAACCTGATATGTCATGGATAAGCAACTTCAGCAAATTATGCCAAAAGCAAATTATGATATGAAAGACTCAGTTTTCATTAACAGAAGAGCACAATCTCTCCCAAAATTTCTATAATTTCCCCTACACTGTACTTCTAAGGAACAAAGGTACTGATTTCAAAGTATCAATCATCAACCATCAACACCAACAAGAAAAAAAAATTAAATTAAATATCAAACCTCACCACAGTAAAATTCCTAAAACGCCAAATGGGAGCCAAAAGGAACCATAAAGTCTTAGTCTTTACAACAAAATACAGGTAAAAACAAATTTTCTATAATTTTCACTGTAACCTTCTACCACACGGATATCCTGTTCAGCACATCAACCATCCACATCAACATGCAAGAGGAATTTTAGAAACAAAGAGAAAACAAAAATATAACATCAGAAATACACAAACTACTCCAAAACAACAGCTAAAAAGACAGTCCTAAAATTTCAAATGGGAGCAGAAACAGACCCTAAATTCATGAATTTTACGAGGCAAAATCAACACCAAAATGGGAATTTAAAAAACCCCATATTCCATATCCAGTAACTAAAAGACCAAAAAAACAAAAACAAAAAATCCCCACATCACACAAAAAATCCCAAAATCCACAAGGAAGCCACAAAAAAGAGCCCAAAGTCCTAACCTTTACTACAAAAACACAGGCAAAATCAAGAACAATTGAGGTATCAAACAAAACCCTGAATCCCCAATTCAAAACAAAAGTAAAAATTAAGCAAAAACAAATTGAAGGGCTTTTTCATTCATACCAAGCATCAGATGGACCATTCAAGGCATGCACGGGCCAATTAAACCCAGGAGCTGAAGCCGGAAAATTCCCATTAGGGCCAGCTATATCTTCAAACCCATAATCGTAAAGCCAATTGGTGTTTTCCGGCGAAACCATTTCAGATCGTGAAAACGAAATGTTTTCCGGCGGGAGGGAAAATCAATTGCTGATGAGACTAATGAGGATTTTCTTTGTATTTTCCCTAATTCTTTTTCAATTTTGGGAGTTTAAATGATGGGGCGTTTGAGGGCAGAGGAAAATTTGGGGAAAATGAGGAATTATTTTTAGTTTAGAAGGGGAAAGGAAAATATAGGAATCAGGGGACTGGTGAAAATCGAGGCCTTTTTATTAAATGGGGTTGAAGAATCCTACGTGGACTCAAATCAGACGTGTGTTGGCATGTTATTTGCTTTGCTGTGGACTGGCCCTTGGGTTTTTCATGATTTTAAGTCGAGTTCGGTCACTACTTGCACTGAACATTTTGGGCCTAAAGCCATTTCTGTATGTATGTCTGTATGTATGTGTGTGTGTGTATGTGTGTGTGTATATATATATATATATATATATATCTGTGTGTGTATATGTCTATGTGTGTGTGTGTCTCTGTATATATACATATATGTATATGTGTATATGTATACATGCTACCCCAGCCCCCCACCACAAAAAAAAAAAAAAAAGATTCAAAGTGTGTGTGTGTGTGTATATATATATATATATATATCTGTGTGTGTCTGTGTGTATGTCTGTGTGTGTCTATATATATACGTATATGTATATGTGTATATGTATACACGCTACCCCACTCCCCCACCCCCACAAAAAAAAAAAAAGATTCAAAGCAGATAATTGTAAGATCTGTTATTAGACCTCTTATTCCTTGGACTAAGAAAAAAGAAAATGATATTTTAGATAAGCTCATGCTTACACAGACCCAAACTTTTGAAATTGGTAGTTTAAGTATTTTACATCTTTCTAAGACATATATAAATATACTGAATGTCCCGGTGTAAAAAACAGGATCTATACAATTTTTTGCCCTTTATGATATTGAAAATCGTCATAAGTTGAACCTTAATTACTGCCTTATGGATCGAACACTCAGCAATTATACATGATGAATCACAAGTTTGTGAAGATGTTGATTTTGTCTAAATATTATGTTGTGAAAATGTTGTGAAGATGTCGATTTTGTCTAAATATTATGTTGTGAAAATGTTGTGAAGATGTCGATTATTTCTAAATATAATGTTGTGAAGATATCGATTATGTCTAAATATTATGTCTAAACTACACGTTGGAAATAGGCTGGGAAAATGATTTATGTGACTATACCCTTCTTTCAAGTTTCAACATCTCATAGCCTCTTCAAAACAAAAAGATCAAATTGTCATAAAAAAGTGTCGTCATTTCAAAGCCGAGAGGTCAAGGACAGGGATAGGTCTCAAGCATTTATGCAACGAGATTTGCCACCTTAATTAGTAAGGTTCGGATTGTTCCCTGTAGCCTACTAGCACTTTCAAGTTTATCCTAAATTGCTTTGAAACAGCATGGACGGTGAAGCCAGAAGCAAGTTGACGTTTGACAAGTTAACTTGATTTTGACAAATCAGATCAAATGAATTAAGATTGAATACGAATGGCACAAAAAGCCACACAACAACACCCATTTTTTGTAAACCAACTACTTCAACCTTTGAAGTGGCAGCTGAAACCCATGAGAAGGATAAGCAAGCTACAAATTGGAAGTTCCTATGTACTTTAACGCGCAATTCTTGTATTGACATGTTCTATACAGCAAGTAGAAACCTTTGTGAATGAACATTTTTGTCCTAGAATCACAAGTCTTGCACAAATAATAATATGTTATATATATAATCATTAACATGCAATGGGTCTAATATTCCTAACGTCTGACAGTAAATGATCCCATCATAATTTATCGGTGCAATAAATAATTGGTATGCTTACCAACAAAGGAGTGATAAGATAATATGTCTCCACAATAATAAATTACAGGAACCAATACCACATGAGTGAAGCCAGTAGGCAGGCAGTCCACTCCATAGTTTACATAAGCTTGGAATACACCAATTTTGAGTGGCTGCCATGAGTCTATAAGATAGAACAATTAATACTCCATTTTTTGTATATTTGTCTTCAAATGTCTTGGATTCGTGGAGTGCACGCAATAGTTAAGTTAGCCGATGAAAGCATTAGTAAATAAATGCTACGGTCAACTTAATTAGCTTGATTAGATCACATTATTCCTCTTGATGCTATATTTATGATCAATCTCACTCTCACACACATCCCCGGCGCAGGAGAACAAGAAAAAAAAAATTACTATTTAAAAACATGCCTTCTCTCAAAAAAAAAAAAAAAAAAACTATACCAAAATTAAGCTAGCTGTTGTAGCCCAAATTAAGACCTTCATTATTTTGGCCCAAATGTTCATTTACTATTGGCCCAATCCATCATGTTACAGTAAAACAGAACACATAACCTTTGTGGATGCGTCTAGCCCAACTCTAGATTACCATGACTAATTATGAAAAGGACTCTGCACTGTCCTGGCTCACAAAAGAGGGGTAACCAGATTTCTATGGCCCAATTCAGCAAATAGAATTTTTTTTTTTGGGTTAATTCCCACAAATTAAAATGAAAATAGCATATTAATTGATCCTTTTCTTTTATTTTTCCATTTGTTGAAGGAAATAATTAGTCGATCAAGAACAATATAATCTACTAATACTAATACAAGCCCTAAAGCCTCATTCCTTTGTAAAGTGGAAATTATTGTGGTTGGTGGAAGCATTTTGCCAATGTCACGCCAAAGGAAAATAATTTTCTTGTAGCCAGAATTCCATGGCTTCTTATCGTTAAAACTTCCAGTGCATATGAACTAATATTGCTCCAAGTTCACAAGTCAAACACAAGACTTATTACTTTATGAACCAAATCACCTTTTAAGTACACCAAAAATAACTTTGAAAAAAAAAATGGTCTGTTGGAAAATTACCTATCTACCCCATTTTAGATATCCTTCTAGTGGACAGAAATAACCAGCACACCCGAAGTGATATAACTGAAAAAACTTCCTTACCAAGTACCAACTTCATCTACCTAAAATTTTCTGCAGTAAGCAAAATGGCCCGAGCAGCAAATTTGAGCAGCATCTTTGAAGCCTTCTCAGTCATTCCCAAGCTTCATGAGGCCGAGAACATCCGAAAGAAAGCAACATTTGTAAACTTTCTAAGCAAGAAGACAGATGAACTTCAAGAAAATACAATCCAGACCACTAGAAGATTAGCCTTAGGCCTTGCCTCTCTTGCAATTTTCAGCACTGCGAGCACTGGAATATCCCTTGCTGAGGATAATGGCTATTGGCTCACTGGCCCTATTCCTGTACCTTCAGCCAAGAACAGTGAGCTTTTCAACAACCATCTTGAATCTTATTTGATTTTGCGTATAAATTTTCGTCCACCGTGATTTTTTTTTTTTTTTAATTGGACAGAGATTGTGAATGAAGATTCAGGGACTCGTTCTTTCCTTAAGAAAGGAATCTATATTGCAAATATTGGAACGAAAGGGAGAATGCATAGGCTAAAAAGATATGCTTTTGACCTTCTGGCATTGGAGGATTTAATAGGACCTGATACATTCAATTATGTACTGAAGTATCTGCGCCTTAAGTCTACATTCATGTACTTTGATTTTGATGAAGTTATCACGGCAGCTGCAGCTAGTGATAAGCAACCTCTTCTTGATCTTGCCAATCGGCTTTTTGACAGCGTTGAAAAGGTAATTCAGTTGCCAGTTTTTCTTGAATTTATTTGTTTCTACAACCATGGCCTTGATACTAACTGATATATCCATGAAAATTTCTGTTCTGGCAGCTTGAAGATGCTGCTAAAAACAAGGATCTTCCACTAACCCAATCGGTTTATCAAGATACTACCGTCATTCTTCAAGAAGTCATGGACCGAATGGCATAATCTACAAGTTCCTTGCTACGATGATCTTCAGCAACAAATTTTGAAGGCATTCCATCATCCTCGAGCTTTTCCGACGCCAACAACCATGAGTGATAACTAAAGGGGAGGAAAAATAGCACATAGGAGAAAAACAGAGATCACAAATTCACGGATAGGCCTGCTTGTTAATGTTGGAAAAACCAAGAATGTTTAGTCTTTCATAGGCAGCACTAAATATATGCATGGCAATTCCCGGGTTCGAATTCCCGAGTCTTTCATTTTACTGCCTTCAACCATAGGCAGCACTAAATATATGTATGGCAATTCTACAAGCAATCTTGTAAAGTAACTTTAAATAAACAATACATGAGATATGTTATACAAATTGAATGACTAAAGGGTAAATACTGATACAAAGCCAGTGTTTTCCACTATACAAAATACAGGAAAAATGCTGTTAGATATATTTCGAACTCTTGGTTAAACCACAAATCAAATACCGCACTGGTACAGCACACGAATTCCTAAACAAAATTAAAATGATTATTATTTCAAATTTAGCCAATGCTCAAGCGAGAATCTAGACTTCGCATGCTAGTTTGACGCCTTGGGATCCCAATTTCACATGCATTAACCCGTGCTGCAAACCTAAGGGAACAAAGAGATTCCCCTGTTGAAGTAGGATCTGGAGAAATATTGACAAACATCAAGGTCTTCGAGTCCCCACCTAAACAAGGCTGATAAACAAAATTGTTGATCAGAAGCTAAGAAGACATTTGACAGTAACTAATCAGCAATAACACACTTTCACTTTCATTCATATGGTGAAATATTTTCTTCTAAATCTGCAATCATTCTAAACACCTGGACCTTTTGTCAACATTGAGCAACAGAGATTAGCATTGTTCAATACATGAAAGAAGTTATTTTCACAAAACTCAATCATAATTTGTGGTTGTCAGATGAGATGGCAGAATCTAAAGCAATTTTGCATTTTCCACCAATAAAACAATAGTTATTTCTGTCTAGACTGCTCCTATAAGCAGTTAGACAAGGAGGATCCTTGGTCTGTCTTTCACGTGCACTCATAATGGATTGCATATCACATCCACCAAGCAAAGAATCCGAGTCTAAAGATTTCCAATAGTCCACAACACATGACCATAGGAACAAGCTTTTTTATTGGCAGTCATGGTTCTATTTACATCTAATCACTACAAGAAAAAGAAAACAAATCATCTAGATCTGCTACACAAGTGATGAAGGTGGTGGTGGTGATACGGTCAAAGAGAGAATTCAACCCACATTTTTTTAATGATAAAAGACATACCTGAAGAAGGTACGTGAGTTTTGAGTTCCTGAATGGTACATGCTCCTCCTTCTTTGCCAAGGCAAATATAACGTCACTTAAAGATGACAAACTTTTATTTATGGCCTGATAATATACAACAATGATCATCAGGAAACAATCCCTTGATAAAGGCTCAGTCCAAAAATAATCAAAGAGTTACGTTCACATACTTGAGTTTCTTTCAGTCGATCCCCTGTTGACCCACTTTTAGAAAGTCTCTCACTACCAGCAAGATCAATTAGGTTCAGGACACTCTGTACTTGCTGTTCAGTGCTCTGGATAAATATTTAATAAACAACCATCATTTGGCATGTTTAAATCAGCTAATGAAAGACAGATGAATACCTTGATAAAACTCAGTAATAATATCTAGACAGACAAAAATATCCATACCTCATTAACACCAAGAATTCTCAAAGTAAAGACAAAATGGCTTCTTGAAGACTGTTCATTCATTTGTGTCTTCCCTACAGATCTAACAGAAAAGAACAAAAGAAATTAGAGGATAATTGCTTTAGAACATGAATTGGAATAGCTACCATGAAACTGTTAACAAAATTCTCTTATAAGAAAATTCATGAAGACTGAGTCAAAGAATTAAAGCGCCCTATTTTCTACCTCACACTGTGGACTATAAATTTTCAATAAGGAATATCAGATACTCCAATGTTAACTAAATTAACCCCAATAGGAATATAGACTTGATCAGCAAAGAGAAAGGTGAAGTATAACCATGTCTTCTTAATACCTGCTTTGAGCTGCGCTCTCCAAAAGATAAGAAACCTCCCTACTACTGCAAACATCTACTATTGTTAGATCAGAGACATAAGTATTTCCACTTGCATCATGCTTAATTGCATACTGCTTTCCTCCATTATCTGTCCTTGATGATAACAGATCACGGATTGTTTCGTTGTATATTTCAAGCATCGATACCTAATGTAATAATAAAAACAGTTGGGTTAAAAAGAAAAGATAAAAACATCTATTTCACATTGCAACACAGAAAGCAATCAGCACCTACCTGCATTTCATATCTCCATCCTTGGGATTGAAGATTTTGCTTTGTCTCAAATACCTGCTCTAATGTTCTTGGAATCAACCCTTTCTGATCTGAATTTCCTGGTTTGCCCATCATCGTGTACGTCTTACCAGAGCCAGTCTGACCATATGCAAAGATACAAACCTGAAAGAATGTAGGATCTAGAATTCTTATTGAACAACTCTGAGGTGGACCAAGTAGTCATAAAATCACGGGTGAAATTACTATGCACATTCTGTAACTTGTCAATGTGATATTAAAAAGAGTCAAAAATATATGACTGCTTATGCAGAAAACTGGAATTGCATGTGACCAACTATACTAGTTAACATAAGTTCAAGAAAAAAGTGAGGAATATTTGGGGCCCCATCATTTTTGGTGTGTCAAGCATATTAATCTTCCAGAGTTAAAACTTTCACGTATAAAGACAGGCATAACTTCACGATAGACTTCAAAAGAACGTTCGATTTAGGACTGAGGGAGAGTCATATTTATTTCCAGCCATATATCAGCCGTAAAATACTGTAAGAAGAAGAAATATAACTTACGCTTTTCACCTATTATACTGCAGTTTTTATACAAGGGTAATACGGAAAGGTCAGCGATTCCAAAAGAGTTCTTTTATGCCATTCAATAAAATTTTAGATCCATAGCTTTAACTGTTTAACATATAACAAAATGTAGTTCACACTATCACTTACGAAGAAAGCATGTCAATCCTCTTAGTTAAAGTGGTAATTATTTTTATTCATAAAATCAAGAAACCACAAATGCAAAAACTTGATATTTAGAGTGCAAAACATTACCTTATAGCCATCAAGAGCACTCTGTACCAGTTGTGAGATTTCAACAAAAACATCTTCTTGTGAGGCATCAGGCATGAAAACTTTGTCAAAAGTAAAAGAATGCTTTTGCCCTGAAAGGAAAAAGACTTAGGTGAAATGATAGTATATCAAGCATGGGAGAATATGCCTCATAAATACTTGTTTGCATATGATTTAAAAAAAAAATTACCATTCTGGCTCAAATCAATGCCACGCCCAAGTGATTCCATGGTTGTGGGAAAAGATATTACTTTCATTTCTGGGGCACCAGCATCATCAGACAAAAAAGGCCGCACTCTACAAAATACTCGAATGTTCCCCTTTAATTCCTATTTCAGCAGAAGGGTAATCAGTGAAAACTAAAAAGAAGATTAAACTCCCAACCACAACCATTAACTGTATCAATTCAATGTGAGAACCTTACCAGGATAGTGTTGTGTAACTTTTTACGTAGTTTTTCTCCTTCCACAATCTTCATCTCAGCATCAGAAAGACGACTCTGTAACTCCAAGATAAATTTCTTTTGCTCTTCAAATTCTGTTCTCGTTTCCATTGCGGACATATCAGACATCTATCAAGAACAAAGGTTAAAAGAATATCAATACCTATATAAATTTCTAAAGTTAAGCTTTTCAAATCACCACCCAAAATGAAAAAAGAATATCCTGCAAATCATACCGCTGACTGCTTTTCCGCAAAAGCTAATTGTTCTTGCAGTCTTCTTATTTGTGCACTTTGAGACAAACATCTTGCCTGATGAAAAGAACAGGAAATTCATTATTACAGGATCATCACAAAATTAGGAGCAATGATGTCAATGAGAAAAAACAGACCTCCAGCTCACTTGATTTCACAGTAAGACTGTCCACATTAGCGGAGGATTGCCCAACAAATTCCTGGCATTTTGCTAATTCTGCTGTCAAAGACTGAACCTGTAATAATTGGCGGTCTCGATCGTCTCTCACTTGGTTCATATCATTCCGAAGGCATCCGACCTCATTTGCCAAAGCTTCCTTCTGTCTCACTGCCTCTTCTTGAGAAGTCTAAAGGGAAATTATATTGAACAAACCAATTGTAATCCAACTCAATTGCTATTATGAAACCAAGATCGCAGAATGTGCTATTTAATTCATTACATATCATGTTGCGGAACGTTAAAAAAAAAAATTTTAAAAAAAAAAAACTCATAATTAAAAACCTTCACCCAGTTTGAAAACTTGTCAAACCAAATGAGAAGTACTATGTTCATGGATTATATAAATTCAACCAACATAAACAGACAACAGAAAGGTTAAAACCAATATGGAAAATTATCCTCTGATGGAAAGCATTGCCACTGGGTTGTCTATATCCAATAATATAATGGTTGTAAAGAAGATACTCACTCTGTAAGAAGCAAGCTGCTCCTGCAAAGAAGTTTTCTGACCCCTCAAAGTGCTAAGATTTTCTACTACAGCAGCTTTCTCTGTTTCCACACGCTTTAGTGTCTCATTGGTCGAAGCAAGCTCTGACTGAAGTTTACTGTTGTATTGCTGTAAACTTGTGTTGTACTCTTGCAATCGCTTGTACATTTCATTCAGTGATTGTATCTGTAAAAGGAGGAAAATAGCCACGACGATTTTAACTTTGAGGAGCTAATGTGATTGTATCACAAATACAGGTTCATGAGATGAAGCGAAGATCTCTTCACAGTACCTTCTGATTAGAACTTGCAATATCCTGTTGAGCTCTCTTAAGATCTTCTGAAAGAGAAGATTGTAGTCTCTCTGCGGCTACTCTAGCCTCTTTCTCTCGGGTTAAAGAATCCATAATTTCCTGGTGATCAAATCCACAAACCCTTCAGAAACTACAAATAGCAAAACAACTTCAGCAACCAAAATGGAAACATCAAAATTTGATTTATCTCTTCCATTGGACTTACTAATTTATCAGCTTGCTCCTTTGCAAACTTCTCTTGTGATGCCTCATAATTTCTCCTTAATTCCATAATTATAGAGTTCAATTCTTCTTCCTTTGCCTTCAATAGCAACTCTATAAGCACAGCAAATAGATTACAGTCAGATAACACCCTTCATCCCAAATTGCCAAAAAAATTGTGAAAACCAATTGTACCCATTTCATTGCATTTCTTCTCGGCAGCTTCAAACAAATCCTTCAATTTTTCATGCTCCGAAACATAGTCTCTTTCAAGCTGTTGGAACCACTTAATACAATCCTTGAGCCTTTTGATATAATCCGACATTTGATCACATTTTTCCTAGTTACATTGCAAAATCCAACATAAATATGCTTATAACACATTTAACAAGCATAAATCAAACATTTTCCACTTACTATTTTTATTAACCTATTAAATCTCGTATTAACTTATTAGAAATTAAGATAAAAGGCAAAATGACAACACTGTGATAATATTTTCTTCGCAGTAACTCTAGAAGTACTAACCTTATAGTTATACTTATTCTTAATTTTCAACCTCTCACTAAGCAACGCTTCAACACTCTCTTTAGTGAACTCAATAGCACCACAATCAGAGCCAGCAGTGCTTGTTGGACCACTTGACAGAGGCAGATCTCCACCCCCATTTCGCTCCGTCAGCGCCTGCCTGTTTGCTCTTGTATTAATGGTGGCTGGCGGCATTTTCGTATTTCCGATCTTCCTCTTCTTCTCTACAGCCACCTCATCCACAGTATACTTGCTCTGAAAACACAACCAAAACATCCCACAAACAAAAAATTAGCAAATTATCAAACACCCTATCTTCAAAACAAAAAAAATCAAAAACCAACAAAAAAAGTGAAAAAAGAACTACCATTTCCTATAACAGATATCCTCAAAATACTTCCCCAATCTCAAATCCAACAACTAGCAAAATTCTCCGTATAGAAATCGATAAAACCTTCATTATAACATATCCAACTAGTAACATAAATTAACGACAAACAAGCAGACTTTAATCAAAAGAACCAAACCCACTTATTTTTTTTCCCATGAAACGAACAACCCATCAATTATTTGCCGCATAAACACCCCCAAAAAGTTGTTAACAGAACCAAATCTAGAGAAAAGAAAGCAGCATTAAAAGAAAAAATGAACAACAGGGGAAAATAAAATAAAAGGGGGATTAAAGGGAAAAACGAAGTGAAAAAAGAAAAGGGGTCTCACATTAGGGGAGCTTGAAGTAGAAGAAGCAGAGAAAGTAGGTACTGGAGGCTTGTTCTGATTGTTCTTTGGTGCCATTTGAAGGGACAGTGCGTGTTGTGTGGGTAAAATCAGAAAGGAATGGGGGAGGGTTTTGAGTTTTTCCAATTTTATTTTTAATTATTCTGTTTCTCGGGTGGGGGCCACCGTCCAGAATTGCAATTGAAGTATCAGAGCCGTTGCTTTGAATTGCAGGAAACTAAAACACACACACACACACACACTCACAGAGAGAGAGCAAAAACAATTGAAAATCAGACAGACAACGATTTGGGAGCTTTAACCCTAACGATGTGAAAAAATCAATTAACAAAAAAATTGGGAAAAAAAATTAAAACTTTTTCAAAGTTTTTTGGATTTTTTAAATCTGGGGTTCACGTGGGGTGTGATGGTAATTTGGTAAATCTGGGCCGACCCTGGGGAGAGCGTTGGGGAGAGACGGAAGATGACTTTTTTGAAATTTTTTGAAATGGGAATCTGGCGGTCTTCTTGGAAGAGTTCGTTGAAATTTGTCGTGACATTTATGCCCCTGATCGTTAACCATATATCCATCCTAACTGATAATTCCTGACTTGTCCGTTTAATTTTAAGTTAATTACATTTTGCTTCCTGAACTTGGGGGGAGTGTGACTTTATCCCCCTCAATCCACGAAATAATCACTTGGTGACCTCCTCACTCAAAGACTAGAAAAGTTATTGCTGTTGGAAAAATTTGTATAACAACTTTTATTGTCCTCTAGTTGTCACGGTTAATTGAGATTATGACAAAAACTAATTAACATTCTACGTGCTTTGAAAATATTCATATTTGAACACAAAGAATATATATATCTGTTTTAGGGTAATTTCTAATGACAATAAAAAGGTTAACACTCACCTATACACAAAATGATGAAATTACTTTTTACTTATTGAAAGACAGTATAGTGAAAGATGCAATTTGTGTAAAGAGTACGTGCGCGCGCGTGTGTGTGTATAGAGAGAAAAAGAGGGAAAGAGAATTTTGAAGGTAACTTTTTTTTTAATTCTTGTTAAATATCAAGTAGTATAAGAACACACATACTCTTTTTTTTTTTTTTTTTTGTCAAAAGTCATCATTCATATCATCATAATAACATAGTTATAGCCTTACATACAAGTACTGACTAGTAACTACCAGTGCATCATCCTGTGCGGATTTAACCACCCAGACCGGGAAGTTAACCTTCCATCTAATTTCATTAGTGAGTTTTGTAGCAAATTTTGCTAACTCATGACTCCATTTGTTGCTTTCTCTTCTAATATGTGAGAAAGAGCAACGCCAAAAGGATTGTCTAAGTACCCTAATGTCATGTACAACAACACAAGTATCAGACAAGTCATAACAGTCATTATTAATCATTAAGAACACACATACGTTGCTTAGTTAAAATGTCATTATTATTTGCAAATGCAAATCTTGATAAAGTACTTCCAAATTTGTCTCTTTTTAATTTATTCATATTAAATATGTAAATCCTTCAAATTAAGGTAAATTCCAACACTATAAAAAGGGCGAGGGAGGGACAGTGGGAGAGGGGGGGGGGGGGGGGGGGAAGAAAAGAATCCGTCCAATTACATGCACAACTACTGAGCTAGGCAGACTTTTCGACTTGCTTACAAACAAACCAACTAAAACAAATCCTTTTTTCTTGCGTCCAAATGGTGCCAAGGATATTCCACTTTGCTTTTTACTTGACAGCTTTGTCCACCATCCATGTTCTGTTATGGAAGATAACAATTAAAACCCAATACAAAAAAAAAAGTAATAAATTATCATATTCCTGCATGATGCAGGTCTGTTGTTGTTATATCTAATTCACGAATTGGTGATTTGTAGCATTCTTCAAGTCCTTTTCTTTTAACCTTTCACATGGAGGCTTCTTCTTCAGTTATCAGTTCTCATGGATCTAATCTGAATCTGTGCCAAACGTGTTAAACTAACATTGATTCAAAAGGTATAGCGCATACAGCTCTCTAACACAAAATCACACAAGTCAATTGCCAACCTAATAAATACATACCAAACTTCTTTAACTTGCTCTCTTGATGTTCACTGCTTGCCTTTTTTAGGTACATTAACCTTTTAGTTTTTTTACTCAACATCATTTCTCTTATTATTTTCTTTTTTGTCTTTGTCTTATTCATTTGGCTTTTCTTTTTCTTTCATTTCTTTGCTTTAACTCTCTTCTATTTTTGGTTGATTGTGGTTGTGATTGCTGCGGTGAAAGGGACTGTTAATTTCACTGCTACAGACATCATGTGATATGACAATCTAATTGGTAATTTGAAATGCATCACAATGTTAATTACACAAACTGAATCTTTTTTTTATATTCATAAAAGTATCAACTTGCAATTTAGAATATTGTATATGATTCAATGAGGGTCATCAATAAGCCGTATTCAAAAGTTTCACGAATTAAAATTTAACACCCAGTCAAAATACATTATACTCTTTAACTGTGCAGTCTGCATGGAATGTAGTAAGCAACTCTCTAGACAGAATACAAAAACTAGAATTAAATTGATTGGCACTTTATAGCAATCTTTAGTTGCTTCCGGTGTTCAGCTGCCGACTAGAGCTAGTTTATTGTTAGTGTTAAAGTCACAAACAAGAAGTAACTTAATTAGCTCAGAAAAACCAAGAAAGAAATGGTTAATTAAACAGTCTTCTTCTTCAAGGCAAATGGCAAGTTTCCATTGAAAAGAAATCTTGATCTCAAAGCCGGACAGATGTTGTGGTAGTAATTGACCATAATAGTAGTAATCCTTACGTATTCCCAAAGGTTCTGAGACGTCCATCCAAGAAAGAAATTTAGTATGATAAGGCCTGCAATGCATTAAACAATAGCTACTTCTACTTTTCTGAATTCTAGGTAGTCACCTCAGTTTGTGTATGATCCAATGAAAACTGAACACTTCTTTCAGCCATGTCATGGGCTGGGAATTAGTTCTGTAGTTGTCAGGGTCTGGCATTTAGGAAAATAAGTATCGATCAAGTTTCTCAAAAAAAAAAAAAATAAAGTATTGATCAAAGGGTAGCAAGATAATAGGCTCAAGTTATTTCTTTTTGATTGAAAAGAGACTAAAGTAGTGGCTAAATCACGTAAAATAATCTAATTTTCTTTTGCTTTATCTTAGTTACTTCGAACCCAATTTACGTTGTCAAGCAAGATTCCAACAACAATGAAACTTTGCCAAACTCGATTTATTAATTTAAAATAGAACAAGTCAAGAAGGAAGCCATTTGTTGGTCTTCAAATCAGACGAGATCTTGGAGCCCGATAGAAAGCAACTTATGGAGCGTTGTTGACATAAAACGGAGGAAAGAAATTCAAGATGGAGATCAGATTGGGATGGCGCTTAAAATCAGCCACTTTTAGACTTTATTTAGTGCACATAAAGTATTTTATATGTACTTTCTTTTCTTTTTTTTCCCCAAATACATTTCCAGGATATTCATTTTCTAATTTGATCCCCATGACCGTCAGAAACTCCAAGAGCGTGTCGATTTCTTGGATTCGGATATTACAGGCCCACAATGGGAAGCTGCGGTATAAAAAATAAAATAAAAAAAAAAGGCAAGAATAAAATGGAGATGCGGGGTATCGATCCCCGTACCTCTCGCATGCTAAGCGAGCGCTCTACCATCTGAGCTACATCCCCGTTTGATGTTGTGGGAAATATAAATATTTATTTAATTAAATTACTTTATTCGGCCTGAAAAAAGCGCAATTTGTGTCCAAATCCTAGTATATTAACTCAAGGCTGTTGGAGTCCAATAAGCAAAAGTATTTTTTGGATGAAGCACTTATTATATTACTGATAGAAACAAAAAACATGAAACGAAATTAATTTAGGGCTTGTCATGCATTGTGTTTTCTAAATCTTTTGTGAGAGTAAGGCGAACTGTGAAATAGAATCCAAACTTGTATAATCTCTAGTATTATGGAGTAAGTATTCAACTATTAAACTGATAACTAATGATATGTTTGAGGTAGAATTTGATCATTTCCTTTTGCTTGTAAATGAAGTACAATTTGATCATATATGTCTTATTTTAAATGACATGTAAAAGATATCATAATTCATTCACATGCATTCAAGAGAAAGGACCTGAGTAAATTCCGAAGGGAACTTGTCTCATCTCTTATTTCAAGATGCTATATCTAACTAATGAGATACATCGATAGCCCATCTTTACAGTTCAAGGATTCATAAAACTATCTCTTATCTTCTGTGATGGGATAATTTAACCGCAAAAACTGATGTTTCTTGCCATGTAACTTGTCAAGGTGCAACGCAATTTACTGGGTACTTTGGAACTTTAATCTCTAAAAAATTGTCACCGTTCAAACAAGCTTCCATGTTCCTCCAATCTGCATCTTCAGGCAATTCAATCCTTCTAACATATCCATGTTCCCACCAACGGCCACCTCTCCAATCCTTAGTCCTGGACTCTTTTTGCTGCCTCCATTGGCCAGTAATCTCCACAACCTCCCCTTTTTCAACACACACTTGGATGCTGTTTTTCGCCACCTCTGCAACATCAAATTTAGAAGTCACAAAAACTCTAAAATCTTTGCAGAAACATCTTGAAACTCAGTCTGTGCATACTCACCTGGTAATTCTGCTTCCAGCACATGATCAACATCTGTCTGAAACCAATCAACTGTTCTTTGCTCACTAGAGTCACAAAGATTAGACAAGAGAACATCTGCATCAAATTCCCAAAGTGGAAAAGCATCAGATGGATCAAAGAATTTTCCAAACAGAAATGGACTGAACAATGACCCTTCTCCAAAGATCTTATGAACTATTGGATTTCCTTTCTCAAGAAAAGTTATAAATGCAGCTTCCTTAAGGGGAAGACACCATTTTTGAGAGTTGTGATCTTCCAATAAAACTTCAATCTTTTTGTATGTCGTCATTGTAGATGAGAAAGCTTGAAGTTGTGGAATTATTGCCAAAGTACTAATCTTGAGGCTTTCTTGCTTTTTTATAGAACCAGAGCTGCTTTTAAGAAAGTAACTGGAGAACAAATTCTTGTGGAATATATGAAGGCATGTAAAGATAACAGGAATATTTCCCATCTGGATTTCTCTTATAAGTCATAAAGAACTAATGATGATACATTACTTTGGCAACTCAGGTGAAATTACATATTTTCTTCTTTGTAACCACCGTGGCAAAATATAACCAACTAACATGATTCATGACAGCAAATTGAGACCTTTTTTCATGTTGGGGCGTAATTTTTACTCTCTTGCTTGTGATTATTAGATTGTTCCACCAAAATCTAGAAACTTCGAACAATTATATGCTTCATGGAGAATTAATAGCCCCAAAGATTCAAAATTTTAAATTTTCTTTAAAAAGAATTTTAAAATTTTAAAGATTCGCCCCCTCAAATTTTTATTAGAAATTTATGTTATACTCTGTAAATATATTTTTCATCCCTCAAAGTAAATCTTATAATTCTGTCTATGATTGTATGTACAATTATTTGATGGTATTAAATGAGATTAATACTTGTAAAAGAGACTACAATTTACAAATTTGCTTTTGTGCCTGCTTGTGTTTATCCTATCAATGAAATCACTTGAAACAGGTATCCAAACTTAACCACAGCTGCATCAATTAAAAGGGCTTAGTCTCATATAATTCCATGTTGTATGAGGAGTTAGTTAAAATTTTTTGTGGCGTGAATTTGCATCAGAAATGCTATTCACCCTATGAAGATCAATTCATAAATGAAACCTTCACACAGAGAGAACTTAGCTTTGATCCAATATTGCGTAAAGTGAAAAGAACATATGAAAGCTGGCGCTTCCTGATGCCACTCGAATATATATATTGAATCAAAGTGTTTATTTATTTTCATAGAGCACCAATCCAACCAATCCAATGAACTTTTTTCGTGTTTCACTTTTTCTTTTTTGCCCCTTCATTCCTTTATTTGTGGAAATCATTTGAGTGCTGCATGAAGGAAAGTTGCATTCAGTTGTGTAGTAAAATTCTTTGTGTTCATGACATCTGTATATCCACTCACTCGAAAAGCAAAAATTTTTTTCAATGTGATTATAATTTCTTTCTTCTACCTTCAAAAATTATTTTCATTTTTTTTTTATCAGACTGGACTTGAGGAATATGAACTATGTCCTAATGAAAAAAATTATTTACCTCGGTAACAAGAAAAAATTATTTACCTCGGTAAGAAGTAATTGTTATGGTTTATCAAATGAGATTAATTTTTATGTTAATTATTTGTTGCATCAGTGTCATGTGTAACCATTTGCCATAAAAATAATGAAAATAATAAGAGTAAAGGGAAAAGTATACAATACACCGCGTGCATTGCCACGTGGTGTACTAGAACCAATAATTTATCGCCATGTGGCAATGGTGGGTCATACCTTGTATTATTTGGCAATGTGTGATTGGTTCTAGTGCACCACGTGGCACGCCACGTGACGCGCGTGGTGCACGCAATACTCACTCAGAGTAAAGTTGTATCTTGTTATCTATTACCATGTGTATAAACTATAAAGTTAATTAGATTAGAGTTCGTGTCACGATTAAATACAATATTTTTTTTCAGGACAAATAAAGACGCTAATTGAGGAGTTCCTACTAAAAGATTTACTATACCCTAGTGAAAAAAAATGCTTGCTAATGGACACCATTTATCATAACAATAGAACAATGGTTCGTAATTTGAAAAAAAAAAAACACTACGATCAAATGCTTCTCTACAAACATTGTGAAATATTAGCCATTCCACAGCTATTAGATAAGCATTTGCATATTCGAATCAAGCATTTTACCTTACAAGAAAAAGGGGTTAATTACCAAATCCCCCTTAAAAGCTAGCTTTATTAGTTCACCCCCTCAATGTTCGATTTGATCAATCTGTCCTTGACAATCATTTGGCGAATTAAACAGGCAAATATCAGAATTTTCAATTGACATTTGACACAACAAAACACTGACTACAAGTACATGCTTATGCGCAGCACACAACTTATTAATATGACAAAAGAAATTATCTACTCCACACTAAAAGTGGATAATTTCCCACCAACAAATAACATCTACTAATATAAATTACCTAACGTGTAACTTTTAAAAAATTGTTGCGGTAACAAGTCGTCAGAGAAAAACTAGTGTTTGATAATACAACTTAATGTTAAAAATTAATATATTAAGTGATTTTTGAATTTAGTACATTTGATAACAAAATTCTTTTACCACTGTATATATGAAGCATTTATTTAATTTGTGTACAAAATTTTAAATGAAAAATTTTTACTTAATTTGCTAAATTTTTATAATCTTTCCTTTCTTCTGTTACACACACACTCACTCTAACACACTCACTCATGCATACACATATATATACTCTTTACCACATGCGCAATATCTAACTCTTTCTCTCTCTCTCTCACACACACAGACACTCTCTCTCACACACATACACATGCAAGCGCGCATACGCACACACACTTTCACATAAATACACGTATTCTCTCTCCCTCCCTCTCTCTCTCTCTCACACACACACACACTCTCTCTCTCTCTTTCCTCTCTCTCCCCACACACAATTTCTCTTGCACACATCTACATACTTTCTTGCACATACATTTTTCTACACACATATTTTCACGTATAAATTTTTGATCTTTCATATACACGTGCACATGTTTTAATTTTTTTCCTTTCGCATACTTACATACATTTTTACATATATACACATACTTTCTCTCACACACATAAATACACTTATGCTTTATTTCTCACAAACAAACAATATATTTCTTTCTCATACACATTATTAATAAATTATTTTAAATTTTAAGATAAAATAATTATATTTATGTGGGGAGATATTTAAATTTAGTACCTACATTCAGTTAATTATCAAACAAGTAAAATTTATCAATTCAACAACTTAATACTTTCGGCACTTAAATTTCATACTTTAGATTTCAGTATTAACAAACAACAACTAAATTAAAAACATACCCACAATGTACTTAGCTTTCTCAAGACTCACGTGCGCATACTCATTATTAGGAGATTACTTTTTTTATTTTTATCTCAAAAATATGTATGTGTGTATATATGTATGTATGTTACAATAAATTTTTTTTTTCTAACAATAATCTAAACGGAGCATAAAAAAAAAAAACAAAACAGTGTGTTTATTCACCAAAGAGAAAAAGAAAAAAAGAAATATGAATAGTTCAATTAATTTATTCCACGGAAGAAAGAGTCAAAAACTAGAAGCACCAAAAAAGAAAACGAAAAAATTCCCCCAAAGTACATGTGCAAAAATTAAGAGATTGAGGAAAAGTTTTGGCAGCTTTCAATTCATTACGACATCCTGAGGTAAAAAAGAATTCACTATTCTTGGGAGGAATTTTCCATTTGTCAATTCACGCGCTCTGCCACCCCCGTCCCATTGCAGTTTGTGTTTCTTTAGCTACCTTCTTTTGTAGATTTGATCGAATTCATAATTATCATTCATTTCAATTGAAGACAATTTTGTCTGATTGTATACTAATCGCGCATTTGGTCCCAAATTTTGGCTCTTGTCGTTGAATAAAAAGGGATTCCTTTTTCTGTTATCTTTTGATCTTTACTTGGATTTGATGCCAAAATTTGAGCTTTGGCCTAAAATGTAAAAGTGGGTCACCAAGATACTTGGTGAAAACTCTATGGTACATTTGTGGGGTTGTATTGAGAAAAGTTGAAATGGGTTGGCGGTAAATGATGTAAAGACTCGACCTTTGTCAGCAAACTGATGGGAGATTTGGGGTCCAGGAGATAGAAGAAGTGGTTTTGATGATATGCGAAGGATTGTATGCATTTGGGAAACTGATTCAGGAACCAATGGGGGTCAGAGGTGGGCTTTGTGTAATTGCTTCTTTTGTTCTGCTTTTAGTTTTGATTGCAGCATCTCTTGGAACCAAGAACGGTGCACAAGAACCTTCACTTGCAAGTCAGGTTAACTTAATGGAGAGGAATCACCAGGATATGGTAAAAGATTGTTACTTTTTTCTCTTAGTAGATGAATAAATATTTGCTTTCTTTTTTATCTAGTAGAATAGGAATTGAATGATTGCTATCTTGTTTTGGAGGTGATATCTTATAAATTATGTGAGAAATGTGATTGTAGGTGGTATAGTTATCCAGCAAATAGGATAGTTTGTGCGGCCATGCTTCCAATTGTATATCCAATCCAAGTAATAGCATGATTTTCGTAGCAAATGTTTTCCCCAATTTTTTTTTTTTTTGGTTAGATTTTTCTAAAGGAGATGATGTTTTGCTTTTAGTCGATGTTTCTTCTTTAATTTTCTTTGTCTTGCATTGCACAAGTACACTGGCGAGGGAGGAATATAGGGAAATATTCCAGTTCAGTGGTAGGGGAACACCAAATACTGCTGATATTGGTGCTGAAGTTGTGGCTATTCTTGTTCTTTCTCACCCTCTCACCCTTAATGATACATTTCTCTTGTTCTTCTCTCCCTACTTTTGGGTTTCTAGTTTGGTTCATGATCTGGGAATTTGTTGTGCTCTTAGTCTGGCTGGTATTTAATACAATGAATTACAAGAGTTAAATGAAGGTTTATTTTCTTTTCTTTTTGGGTCTAGGGTTCTGGAAATGGCTATTTTCCTGAATCATGTCGCACATTTGAATCATCTGTAAGGTCATGCCGCTTTGTTGACAATCATGGTTTCATGAATCTACTTTACTTGGTTATCATTTCACTTGTTTCTCTAGAAATTGAACATTTTTCTGGTTGAAAAAGTTGCATATAAGAAAATGAGAGGTCTAGAATGAAGATGGCATGTCATTCATCAACCAACTTTTGTGAACACTATGGCCCATTTGGAATTACGCTTAGATTATGCGGTGCTTGTCCCTTTATTTTCTACTGTGTTTATGCATTTTAAAATCCCATTATACATTCTTCTTGCAGGCTGAGTCATCAGTGTTAAACTGTATATTGGAGTTGATACATGCCAGTGAAGCTGTTGAAGATCTTGAGTACCACGGCCCTGTTGAAAAGTCCCACATTAGTAATGAAGTTATTGTGGATGGTAGGTCATTAGCCAAGTCAAATGCACAGAAAATTCTTGCAGCATTAGATCCCAAGGTTGAGAAAACTCTTTTGGATTGTTTAAGGAAGAAAGATCTTATGTTCCTTATATCTGGAGAAGAGAAAAATTCAAAGAATTGGTACGCTAAGTATCTGGACTTCATATGCTCCAGGCCTGGTGCTTCTAGAGGACGGGAATTGATTCAGAGCTTTGGAGAAGCTTCTCCCCCCTCCCCTGCAGTGTCATCACCTGCTGCAGCACCTTCAATCCCAGTAGTTCCTAAACCATTGCGACATACTAATCCCCCATCATCACCATTCTTCCCACGCGATTTAAGCAATTCAAACTTACAACCTACTCTCAGTGAAGAATCCTCAGGCCCAAATTCTTCTTCTGATTTACAGGCAAATAAGCAAAAGAGCACCAGGGAAACAGTTGTCATAGCTGTAACTGTGACTGCTGGGGCAACATTTGTTATTTCAGCACTGCTGTTTTTATGTTGTCGTAGGATTTGCGGGACAGGCTCTGGACTAGGAAAAAATGATGAAAGGCCTCTTCTCAGTTTAAGCATAAATGACTACTCCATTGGTATATTAAAGATTTTTTCTCCACTTAATATCTCATTCATATTGCACTTTTCCTGTTCTGATGGTTTTGGGATTTTGATGTTTCAGCATCTTCACACAAGTCATTCATGTTAAATACTTCAATAAATAATGAGAAGCCTTCTAATCAATCATCTAACAGCTTAAGTCATAAGATGGGGGATGATTTCTCCATGGACTCTCACTTGTGGACTGATTCAAAAATTGAGATTCCACTTGGAAGTGTTGCTGGAGGTGGAAATACATTAGCTGAGAGTTCTTCACAGAAACTTGGGAGATTGGGCACTACTGGTTTGCCTCCCCTGAAGCCTCCCCCTGGTAGGGCAAATTCTTTTGAACCACCTATAGGTCCTGGTAAAGCACCACCGCTACCTCCTCCACCTCCACCTCCTGCTGCATCATCACCTCCACCACTGCCGCCACCATTAAGACCTCCTGGTGGCCCACGTCCTCCGGTGCCTGGTCCACCTCCTCCACCTAATATGCCTTCTGCAGGTAAGAATGGTCCTCGTCCACCACCACCGCCGCCAGGTAGTAGTGGGCCACCACCTCGGCCTCCACCCTTAGGATTAAAGCCACCTCGTCCTTCACCTCTTGGGTCAAGTAATCCGTCAACTTCTGCGAATGTTGAAGATGCTGATACATCTAAAACTAAGCTGAAGCCTTTCTTCTGGGATAAGGTTATGGCTAACCCTGACCATTCAATGGTTTGGCATCAAATCAAATCGGGATCATTCCAGTAAGTCACTCTCTTTCTTTATCATGTAGCTCACTATATTCAAATCGTGCTGCCTGATAAACAGTATATATATGGTTGTGAACAGGTTTAATGAAGAGATGATAGAGTCTTTATTTGGTTATGCCTCTGCTGATAGAAACAAGAGTCAGCCCAAGGGATCTGCATCTCAAGATCCTTCCAACCAATATATTCAAATTATTGATCCCAAAAAGTCTCAGAACCTTGCGATTCTTCTTAAAGCATTAAATGTGACAACAGAAGAAGTCTGTGACGCACTTCAAGAAGGTGATTTGTTCTCTCTCTCTCTCTCTCTCTCTCTCTCTCTCTCTCTCTCTCTCTCTCTTCTTTTTTACTTATCATAGTAGAGCATGCATTGTTTGTTGGACTATTGGAAAACCAAGACAATGTTTAGTCCCATTTACTAGAGAAGTCTTGTCAAGAATGTTCATTGAGGCTTGTTGTATTATGGTACACATCTAACGTCCTAGGCAATTATAAGAAATAACAGGTATCATTATTAGCCAGTTTAAGTGTACCATCTATGCAAGCATCTCAAGTACCTCTCAAGTAACTTATCCAAGCCCTTGGAAAAATAAGTAAAAAGTGTTTTAGAGGTATGGTGCAGTTGTATAGTTTATTACTTTTGTGCTGCCTCTTTGAAGTGGAAATTTTACAAGTTCTCGCTGCAGATTTTATGGCTCTTGCAGCTAATACTATTAGATTCATTCAGGAAATGAGCTTCCTTCTGAACTTGTTCAAACATTGCTAAAGATGGCACCAACAACCGATGAAGAACTGAAGTTGAGACTTTATAGTGGTGACCTTTCTCGTCTTGGGCCTGCTGAGCGCTTCCTCAAAGTTTTGGTTGATATACCATTTGCCTTTAAGAGGTTAGAATCATTACTGTTTATGTGCACTCTTCAAGAGGAGGCATCTCTGGTGAAAGAGTCCTTCGTTACCCTAGAGGTAAGTTATTATTTCACTAAATACCTTGTTAACATATTCTGCTTAGTGATTGTGGGACTTCTGAATCAATAAGTCACGAGTTTGAAGCTTTAAAACTTTCATATACGACAATGCTTCTTGTCTTGCTGACTTCTGGAATAATATGCCTTCAATGTTTTGTTTTGACAAATGAATGTTCATGTAGAGTGATGTTTTCTGCACCTTTGTTCATGCTGCAGGCTGCTTGCACCGAACTTCGGAAAAGCAGATTATTTCTTAAGCTCCTTGAGGCTGTCCTTAAGACTGGAAATCGCATGAATACTGGAACATTTCGTGGTGGTGCACAGGCATTCAAACTTGACACACTTCTGAAATTGTCAGATGTGAAAGGAATTGATGGGAAAACTACACTTTTGCACTTCGTTGTTCAGGAGATTATTCGTTCAGAAGGTATACGAGCTGCCCGTGCAGCTAGAGAAATGCGGAGCATGTCCAGTATCAAGTCTGATGATCTAATTGAGGATTCTTCGTTTGATACAGAAGATCATTATCGAAATATGGGTTTGCAGGTGGTGTCAAGTTTAGGAAATGAACTTGAAAATGTCAAAAGAGCTGCAATTCTGGATGCTGATAGCTTAACTGGAACAGTTGCTAAACTTGGTCATGCTCTAATTAAAGCCCGAGAATTCTTAAATGCAGAAATGAAGAATGTGGATGAAGAAAATGGGTTTCATCAGACACTAAAAAGCTTTGTGCAGAATGCTGAGGCTGACATCATGTGGTTGCTTGAAGAAGAGAAGAGAATAATGGCTCTAGTGAAGAGCACTGGGGATTACTTTCATGGAAATGCTGGGAAGGATGAGGGTTTGAGATTATTTGTTATTGTAAGAGATTTCCTGATAATATTGGATAAGGTATGTAAAGAGGTGAAAAATGCGCCAAAAAATCTGAGCAAACCTCAGAGGAAGGATGATGTCACAGTTGTGCCTTCAGAGCCACGGCAAAATTCTGTCCCTGATCCTCGCCAACGGCTTTTTCCTGCTATAGCAGATAGGCGGATGGATAGTTCTAGTTCAGATGATGACAGCCCATAGTGACAGGTAAGGTCGAAATTTTATCCATCCTGTGGCTGCTTTACTCGTCCAGATTTTAAGTTATGCTTTTTAAAATTTACATCATTGTTGCGCTTATCCCAGTTACCAATCCATTTCATCGAGTAGACAGAATCTAAATTGTGTTTATCTTTCTCTTGGCAAACATCTGCAGGATATCGGAGAACAAGAGAATGGTACAACGCTGATTCTTTTATTAGATTACCTTCTGTAATTGATAATGCCAAAACTTCGGTTGGAAGGTGTTTGAACCGCAGTGGGCAGATGCCTGACAGAGAGTTCTGAAGCTAACGGAGCAATCTTTGCTCGCACTAGAGTTGTATGGGAGGACAATCTAATGTACATGTCTATAATAGTGAATCAGTAGTTAGGAAGTTACACTTGTTAACGCTTGTAAATCTTTTATCAATTTTGACCATAAGAAATACAGTGTTCTAGTTAGCAAACTAAGTGGCCTGTGAACGCTCCTCATTGCTCCACATGGTTGTTCTGTTTAGAAGAGTTGGTATTGAATATATAATTTTTGTATGACATACCTCACCATCGCTCATGAACCACTTTACTGATGCTTAGAAATCTTTATCAATATCTTTGCTGAAGTTAATACTAGTAATTAGTGTTCACTCGTTTTCTCGCCAATTATGGGCGATCTGTTCCTTTTTGTGATATGAATGCAAGTAGCAAAAGGTCTCATTGGTGCATATGAATTATTTCTCATATTAAATGTTAAAAACATGATATATTAAATATTTTAGTTCTTCTTGTCGCTTCTTTTTTCTGTGTTGCGGTTAAAATTTGAATTATTTGAAAAGAAATTTACTCTAGAAACATTGCCATTAAGGGGGGACAAATATCTGAGAAATCTTAATTGATGGTTGGTAATCCGATATTGATACTATATTTTGGTGTCTGAAAGGTACTCAAACAAAAAAACTGGGGATTTTAGAATCACGAGTTATTGTAAGAAAACATTGATAAGGAAATGATTTTCAAATTGGAATAAAAGGTCGCAATAGAATATATTGCAGCTCTATCTGAAAATAGTACTTCCTATAAAAAAAAAATTAAAAATTTGAAGATTGGAATTTGGAATTTGGAATTGAAGCATGGGAACTAAATAATTACTTTTCAAAATGGAATCAAACTGATATAAGTTGAAAAAACAAAGGGTTTTCCTCTGGGCTCTTTAAACGGGCCAAAATTATAGAACAGATTTTGAGACTCCAAATTGGCTGGATTGGTGTGGCCAGATGAATCCATTTTGCAGTAATTGGATTGATTGTTCTCCTCACGTGAGTCATAAACGAAAGGTCCATTTACGTTTTTGCCGAAAGAAAAGAGAAAAAGAAAAAGAATTCTTGGTCCCCACCCCACCCCCCCCGGCCCCCCTCCCCCAGCCCCGCTCTCAAAAAATGCTTGTTAGTTTTGTAATATTAAAACAACTGATAATTTTTTTTAATTTAGTATTCATCAAGGTATAGATACAAGAAAGAACTGTATTATTTTTTTAAAAAAAATTGTAAACTTAATTACACGTGTCTCAATCAAATATAAGGAAAACAACTTGTGAATTCAACTAATTATTCTCGATCAAATATAAGGGTGGGCTGAAATTTCATTCTTATCTATAGACTGTAGTAGTTTTAATTGAAGTCAAATAGTCAAATATGAATGACACAAATTATGTGTGCAATTCATTGCAAAATAACCAATACATCATTCATCAGTTGATCAACAAAACGCAACAGAAACATCAAAACTAAACAATGAACTAAATTTGAATGCTTAAGATTTGCAAAACTTATCTTAAAGAAAAAAGAAAAAGAATTTGCAAAACGAATGTAGACTATGTACTTCTCTTTGAATCATGTTGTTTGTGGAAGGGTAAGAGTTATGACAGTAGAAATTCACCCAATCAAAAAAAAAAAAGGAGATTTCCAGTTTCCAGTTTCCCTGCAATGCATACATGCAGGCGCTTGCCATGCAATAATCAACTACGTGCACGCAGTCTTTTGCCATGCAAAGATCAACTGCGTACATGGTTCCTTTTTCTTGCTCATGAACAATCAATAAAATGGATCAATGAATCAATGAATTGGCTAAACAGCTAAAAACTCCCAAATAAAGAACAATCTTTATAAAATCTTGCGATTGAGAGACAAAGAAATACTACCAAGATTCATCAGAATGGAGTTCAAGGTCAATTGCAGTGACCTGAAATTACTACTCCTGTCACGGATTTTCTTGATCAACCACATTTTCACCAACACCTTCCTGATCATCATCATCAGAACCTTGATTACTATCTCGAGCGCGCCTTGTCTTCTTCTCTGATATAAATGTCCGATTGAAAGCGGGATGAAAGAAAACACGATGAACATCACCATCTTGATTATCTTGATGAGGTCCCCATATTATTTTGGCCAAGTCAAATCTCTGCTGCAGATGGGAATTGAAGAAATGTGCGTTCTCACCTTGATGTTCTACAGTATTCTGATAAAAGTGCTCTAGAAAGCCAATTTTACTCTTCAGTTGTGGCAGAGTGATATTTTCTAGTTCTATATTTTCCATCCTAAAAAAGTCACAGAATTCAGCAGAGTCAGCAGAGGGGAAGACCCCACTTTCAAAGCGGTACTGAATCATTGATTTGAGGATTATAATGTACTCCTGATGACGATGGTAGTCGCCAGGTTCCCCTGGCACTGACATTTTTAGTTGTAAAGAAAAGATGCTTCTTGAAGCTTTGGAGTTAAAAAAAAAAAGAAAAGAAGGGAGAATATTTGTTCTTGAATAGTCAGATGATGGTTCTGATTTCTGAATTGCAATTTGAGAGAGGTTGATGATCATATATCTAGCAAATTGTTTGGCTCCCTGGTGCTGGACTCAGTTTTCTGATATTGCCCTCTTGGCCTCTTCTTTTCAGTTTCCTATGGCCTTCTTTTCTATATATTATTGGAGCGGTGGGAGTTGGTTCTTTTTGGAATTGGCAATTGCAAAAGGTTCATAAACCAAATTAAGCACTCCAGTTTTAATTTCAAAAATACAGTAATTTAAATTACCATAATTTTACTGATGTCTAAAATCATGAAATGTTAAGGCGCCAGATCCTCAAAAACAACGGATGGAATGGCCAGTAATATTACTAGTTCTTCAAGAATTGATAAAATCAGCAACTCTCTATATGACACTTTTTATTCTTGCTTATTACAACGGAATCACGCTAACACTAACATGCAACTCAATTTGAATCAATGAAATAACCAAGACTATATAATCTGAAGCAGCCTTTCTACAAACTCTTACTACTATGAACAACAAATTAAAGAGAAATATAATGTACATCACTGAAAACTTCTTAGATCACTTGGGGTTTCACTACTTTTTGTAGGTTTCAGCATCATCTTATCATCAGTATCTTCTTCTTGTTCTCCTTCTTCGTCAACATCAACAGTGTTTTCACCCACATCTTCTTGTTCCTCAGCGTTACCAACATCAGCCTGGCATCCTCTATTACCCCATATTTGTCTTGACAAGTCATACTTTTCCTGTTGAAGGGGATTTGGGAAATTTATGCCATAAGTACCCGTGTGTGCAGTAACATTCCTGAAATAAATCTCCATCTCATAAATCCTTCCCGCCAAATCGGGTCGACTCATTTCGTCGGACTTAAGTATGTATTGGCAACCAAAATTATGCAGTTCAATAGAGCCAGGAGGAGGGATCACTCCCCCCTTGTTGTGGGAGAAACAAAGAATGGACTTCAAGATTGCAATGTCCTGAAACTCCTTGTCTCGAGGATCAACCTCCACATCATTTTCACCAACAGCTTCTTGATTATGATCAGCAAAATAATCTTGATTATCTTGATGACGATGATGATGATCGAAAAGCCGACGCCTTTTCTTTGTTGAAAACGTAACTGGCTTATTGCTATGGGGATGGATGAAAACACAATCTTCATGATAATCTTGATGAATTACTTCTTGAAAACCACGATCAACCCATATCCTTTTTGACAATTCAAACCTATACTTGAGAGAAGGATTGGTGAAAAATGGTTCCTCACCTCCCTCTCTAACATTAGTAAAAAAAATTTCCTCAGCAACCAAATCTTGATCTTCAATTGATGCCAAGTGACACCTGCTAGTAGTTCGTGTTGTCTGAGGTATTCATACAATGCAATAGATTCAGCATTGGGGAAATTTCTCGTTTCAAACTCGTACTGAATCATTAACCAGAGTATTCCAATGTACTGCTGATCAAGATGGTACCCATCAGATGATTCGGCAACATTCATTCGTCGGGAAGAAGACTGCCGCATTGTTAATTCAAGGGAAAATAGAGGCAGGCTGGCTTCAGGAGTAGTAAGATAGGAGCAGTTCTTTTGTTTTCTTGAAAAATTTATTGCTTTTCTTGGAGGATGAAGTTGAATGCGAAGTCTCTGAATCCTCTCAAAGTATTATTACTTCTGCTCGATGGCAAATTGCAACTTTGCAAGATAATTTGAAGAGCTTATAAAATCTATCTCAATAAACTCTCAACCATGAGCTCGGGATTGTATTTTTATATTGAGGCCTGCCTCAATTCGCAATGTAAATCTAGAAGAGAACATTTACCTTTTGGGGATATGCAACAAACTTTTAACTCAGAAATGTTGTTGTTTTGTAATATACACCTTATTTTACCGTGCACAGAAGCTGAAATTAATGTAGTTAACTTATTCCCTAATAAATTGAAGCTGGATTTGGGCCAGGGACGTCTCCAAACCTCCAAATTCTCTTGCATCAGGCGGCCCCACTTACATGGAAAAGAAATGAAATTGATAAATTCGGAAAACCCAATCAACTGTTTTAAAGAAAATGAGGAAAACAGAGAAACCAAGAAACAGAACAGGGGACAAGATTGAAGTCCACCACCCTGATTCTAATTGCAAGCCAGAACTACTTTCCTCTCCCTTATTATCTCCCCTACATTCAAGTTTCAACCACACAACCCAGAAAATATACGCAATCAAATAAACTTCTGCTAACCAACTAAACAAAGTGAGAGGCAAAATACTATTACTAGTGAATAAGTAATCACAGTCCACACTTCAAGAGTTATGAGAGAGTAACTTCAACAACTATATTGAATCAAAACCATCCTTCAAGAATCTCTCCTCTCTCTCTCTCTCTCTCTCTCTCTCTCTCTCTCAAATGCTTCAAGAAAGGATCCCCCTTTCTATCTTTCTTTTAGAAGCTTAATAGATGTCAATGCCTTGGGGAAACCCACCAGGCGGAGGAGACGAACCACCCCACAAGAAATTCAAGATGTCTGAAGGAGATGAAAGAATGAATCTTCGTCAACGGTACATTAGAATCCTCCAGTTAATGATCCACCACCATAATATATGCGGAATTGTCCCCCAAGCTAACTCTGTTGATTTTTACCGATTTGTTCTGGGATATGGCCTAAAACACATCACCCAAGAGAAACTGAAACTTGCAATTCTTTTCATGGAGGAGGCTTTTGAGAAAACTGTCAGAACTCGAGGCATGAATGTACATTTTATGGAACACTATCTTGAGGAGAGATTTAAATTGTCCAAACAAATATGGGGTCCTCTTCATTTTCAGCGTGGTCGACTTGAACAGATGGAGGAGGAACATTTTGGAGGCAGTCTTGATTATCAAATTAATGACGATTTTGATGATCCTGATGACGTTGTTGATGAGGAGCAGGATACTATGGATGTTGCAATCTTGAGGACCATTAATGAGTTCAGAATTGTGAACGACGGAAGAATCCCTGAACCTGATTCTGATAATTTGTACAATTTTCTTGTCAGTTTAGGCATTGTGAATATCCAACAGGACCAATTGGTGGATAGAATCTTGACGATAGAGGAGAACTACGGCAGAATCGAAACTCGAAGAGCAATGGGAGACATTATAGATTTTGCAACTCCAACACGTCAGGAGATTTATCACTTGTCAAACAGGCTGTGGGGTGATAATACTCATCAAGATATTAGTGGTGAAAACATAATTGATGAAGGTGGAAACCTATTTGATAGACAAGATGGTGGAAACATATTTGATAGACAAGATGATGTAAACATATTTGACATACCAGGTATTGGGAACATATGTGATATAGAAGGTTTTGGAAACATATTTGATGTACCAGTTGTTCAAGGTGGTGGTGTTGTAATCAGAGGAGATGATGAACAAGTTGATCGAGGTGGTGATGCTGAAATCGGATTGGAAGGAGATGAAGTTGATCGAGGTGATGTTGTTGAGGTCGGAGGAGATGAACAAGTTGATCAAGGTGGTGGTGTTGAAATCAGAGCAGATGATGAACAATTTGATCAAGGAGGTGGTGTAGAAATCAGAGTAGATGATGAACAAGTTGATCAAGGTGGTGGTGTTGAAAATGGAGGAGCTGAAGATGATGATCAAGGTAGTGTTGAAGATTGAGTTGATGAACAAGAAGAGATCAAGTGCCCAAGGATAGTTGATGAAATTGTTGAGGAATTCAAGGACTCTGTCACTTCCCTTTTTTCGAAAATCTTCCTTCCTTTTTCTCCTTTCTCAAGATTTTGTGAAGTTTGTTCTTCATTACCAGGGATTTGGCCATTTTATTGATTTAGAGTAGCTGATTTTTTTTTTTTTAACACCTTGATTAACATCGTTTGATTTTTGAAAGGCAATCCTAGACTTGCGTTCTGCAAAGGGAGTCTTGAAGTGCCCTTGGTGATTGATGATCAAAGTTTGCATGAATGTGTAGTTGGTTGGTGGAAGCCAAGAAACTGGAACACAATTTTTTTTAAATAATATTGTTTTTATTTCATGAATTATTCTTGCCAATTTCATATGTGGAACGTGAGAGAGAAGTGGTTAATCCATTTCTGTTTGGCAAATACATTGGAGGGGTTTTTTTTTTTTTTTTTTTTGGTGAGTTTAATTGGTCATCTTGCTATAGTTGGCTTTTCTGGGAACAAATAATTTACTACATTCCTATTGGATCGTGCATTAGGGACTGAGGCAGTGTAGAAATTAGGAATGAAATATCAGTTAATGCCTTATTGCTAGATTGAGGTAGAATTTAATCAGTTTTCTTAAAAAAATTTTAATTTCTAAGAACTTTTTCTCAATTATACAAACATCCCATATAAATAAAAAGAAAATTGCCTATTTAATCTTGTATATGTAGTGAATAATTCCTCTGTGCAATCATGACTAATGAATCCACTATTGAATGGACTTTCCCAGCAATAAAATATAACAAATTAAACAAGTACTAAAAGAAAAAAGAAAAAAAAGGGAACAAAGTTATCTTGGTTAAAATACGCGCAATGACATTCTTGGACTTGCACCTCTTCTTTAGTACTCGAGTGAGCAATCCAATCCATATAGAGTAAAATGGGAGTAGATCCTCTCACAAATTCTGGGCCAGAATTTTGCTCATAGAAAAACACCCAATATCATGGCCCAAATAGAAGGCTTCAGTTATCAGGCCCGTAACAAATGAAATTAGTTTGTCCTCATATACCCAGTCCAACATTGATTGAAGACCGGAAATTACAATTGTCTAAAAAAAAAAAAAAAAGGACCGGAAATTACAAATGTGGAAATTATCATCTTCATTGGTCGCCTTTTATTCCTTTTCGTTCAAAAGAATTTTTGTTTAAACTTCTTATATTTTTTTCCTTAATTATATGTACACAAAATTTTCATAGAAATAAAAATCATGGGCCATTTAATCTTGTGTATGTATTTATAATACTCTATATTGTCATGATTCGTGAATCTCCATCACTACTTTTTTTACGAGCAAAGAGTAAGAAATTAAACAAACAAAAGAACGAAACAAAGGGAGAAAAAGGAGAAACCAGTTATTTTGGTCAGCAATATAAGGCAATAGGCATTGTTTGACCAAATTTATTTTGGCAAGGAATCGACAGCAGCCATTTAATCCTTTTCCAAGGCCAATCTTGGTTATAACTTGGAATCACAAGCTCTGCAATAAGTCCGTTGGTGACCTTGTAATCACTGCCGGTTAAGCATATGGACCAAAGAAAACTAAATTTTACACCTTGAGTTACAATGAAAACTCGAGGACCTAGTTCACAACTTTCATCCACATAAGGCTGAACATTACCCGAGGTACTGTCCCTTTGTTTGCTCCTCTCAGCCGAGATAGTAATCTTGATTTCTGCATTGTCAAGTGTCTGCTACCTTATTTGCTGTATGAGCATGTGCAGCTGGTAACCAAAAGAATGCTTACAACCCATTGGCTGTGGGACTTCGCGGAAACAAAGAAGTTCATGTTTTGTGGAAACGAGAAGTTCATGTTAGTCAATCTAGATAAACTGTTGATAGCGTAGATGAGAAGTATGGGGAAACGAAGAGTAATAAAACTGGATGTCAGAGAATCATTGAGGAGGAGAAAAAAGTTCAGTTCTTGAGAATAAATGAAAGTTTTTTCATCAAACAGCTTTACCTTTTGAGTACTACATGTATTTCTCAAAACGAACGAAAGGTTGAAGAACATTCTCAGCCTCAGGATTGTCCCATTGCAACGTTTCCCACCAGTCGCATTCGCTCTCGGGTATTTCAATGACTCTAAGAGCTGGAGGAGGGGATGGCTGCCCATGAACAACGGGAAGAGAGATAGGTAGCCTGTCCAATTCTGGACAACCTTTGATGTAAATTCTCTCAATGGAATCACAGTATATGGTTCCATTGCATATGCTCAACAGGCTAGGCAGCTCATCCAAAGACAATTGTTTCAGCTTCGGGAGGCTTACGACGGCAGTCCCTGACGACGGGCCACTGCTACTTGGAGTCAAACTTGCACTGCCTCTAACTTCATCTGCTATTATCTCCTCCAATTTTTCACATTCAATACCTTAAGCACTTCAAGGTTGTGCAGGTGTTGCAGCAACTTTGGTGTGAATAACTTTGACATTAAGTTACAGGAAATGAAGTTCAACCATTTGAGGCGAGAAAAGGTTCCAAATGGAAGGTTTGCATCACCAACCGAATCCCACTCACAGAGTTCAACAAAATTCGGCAAGCTAAAGAGTTCCAAACGTTCCAGGCTTTCTAGTGGAGCCAAAGCAGAAGTCTTCCCATCTCCTGTTACTTGTTGGTAGCCAGAAGAGGACAACTTCTTGAGGATGCACCTTATGTCTGCACAAGACTGAATTAGGCAACCTTTCAACGCTCTTCTTTGAATATTCAGCAGTGAGAAAGTATCCATTAGGCAGCTACCCAGGCCATGGCAATCAAACATTTCTAGTTCTTGAAGGTCTTCTGGTAGCAGAATCTCACTCTTTCCTCCTCCAAAAACTATTTTACGAAGTGTCACTCTTTTACAAGTAATTCTCTTATGATATGTCTCGATTGAGAATTTAGTACCTAAACGCAGGAAAGACAGTTGGACATTATAAAAACAGGGCCGCATGTATCTCTGGTGATATCTGACAAACTGATTGAAGGTATCAACCTCTAAGAATTCACAGTGAAGTTCTTCCAGATGTTGTATTGCTTCTAGCTCTTCTACTGTTATTTCCACCTCCCTTGGAAGACTAAGGCTTTGAAGACGGCAGAGTTTAACTAACGCCCCATGTGGGATTTGCCTGATTCTTGAACTACCCATGTCTAGGCGCTTGAGATTGATCAATTTTTTTAAGCCTTTAGGTACCGTTTCAATTCTAGTACCATATAAATCTAACTCCCGCAATTCCTTCAGCTTTCGCAATGATGGTATGAACCTAAGGTTATAACAATTCTGTAACAGCAGTGCATTTAGATTCTCCATGTTTGAAATAGAATTTGGCAACTTTTCAAGGCCACTATTAGAGCTTAAATCCAGAACTTGGAGGGCACCCAAATGAGCAAAGAAGGAACACGGAATCGACCTCAGACAATTATCTTTCAAAATCAGCGTTGAAAGTTTGGGACACTTCGGTGATGTGCCTGATGGAATTAATGATATGTAGTTACGCATTAATGAGACTTTCTCTAGATCCTCTGTCCATTCATTCACTCCAGGAATATCTTTCAACCTAATTCCAGCTTTGACCATGTATTTCAGCTTTGCAGTCTTCATTATCTCCAATGCCATGTCTCTTACCAAATCATGCATCTTTACATATTTTATTTCTCTATCTTCCTCATTAGTTTCTATTACACCTTCCAACAAACATGCATTTTCAAGTCTATTTAGTATCCTATGTCCATTGTCAAACTCCAGTTTCCTGCTCCCTTTTTCTATTAGTCCTTCCAAAATGAACCGTCGAATTAATCCATCTCTTGTAATATAATAATCTTCAGGGTACAGAGAGCAGTACAAGAAGCAATCCTTTAATTTTTCATCCCTCAAGCGATTAAAACTGTATTTCAAAATTTGGAACACCTCATCATCTTGCCCAGCTGAAGATCCTTGAAGTTCATTCAGTGCATCCCTCCACTCATGAATGTCACCTACCCCTTTCATGCTTCCAGCCACAGTAATAATAGCTAGTGGCAGCCCATCACACTTTTTAGCCATGGACTTAGCAATCTCTTTTATATCTGAGGGAAGTTCGCTGGGACGACCAAGTTTAGCTAGAAACAATGTCCACGCTTCTTCCCCACAAAGAGGTTTTACTTTTATTGCCTTTTGGCAACCCATTCTACGACATACTTCTAATGATCGACTGGTTACAACCAGCTTGCTGCCATTTATGCCTATAGGTATTCCAATCCGCTCCACATCAAAATGGTTCCATATATCATCCACTGTCATTGCAAATTTTTCCCTTCTCTTTAATGCACTGAACAATTTTCCTGCAACTATCTTCTCATCATCCTCACCTGAGATGTCCAAATTTATGGCTCTGGCAATTGCATTCTGTAATTTGGGAATGCTAGCCTCCTGTGAGGCGGTGACCCAGTACACATGGCCGAAAAATTTAGTTTCATTCAAGAGATTGTTATGAATACAAGTAGCCAAAGTTGTTTTGCCAACACCCCCCATACCATAGATGCCAATACTTGAGATCTCGTCATTCATTAGCAATTCCCAGATTTCCTTCAAATTTTGTTGAAATGTTTGACCTTTCCATTCTGTTGCTACTAGTGGCATTCCTTTCATTTCAGAAACATCAAGCAGAAGCCCCCCAAAAGATGCACTCTGTTCAATAAGATCTGCTATCACCTCAATCATTGTATCAACTGCGTTGCGCCACCTGTACACGCAAGAGAAATCTAGCTCGCTGGGCTTGCTCTTTCAGGCTCGCAACTTCAATTTCCTTTCTTTCTACTTCTTCCAACCACTCTTCAACTTCCCTCTTTCTTTTCTATCCTGAATGCAATTCTGCCTCTTCTATCGTTGTGATCACATCATTTGCTCGATTTGTCAATACCTTAATCTTTCTTTCAAGATTTTGCACCTTTACCTCAAGGGTACTGTAATCACGTAGTGCCCTCATAGCAAAGTTTATAAGTTTATCAGCCATGCTCCCTGCATAAGAACGTAAGGAGAAACTAATCAGTTGTTATTCCTCTTCCGATCCTATAACAGCTTAACAATTTTAGTGAAACGGAACTCGATTTTTTATACAAACCAAGCAATCGACCAGCTTACCTGTTACTACGTGGCCATCATGGCATGACAGACTTCAAAAGGAATACAGTAAGAAAAATCGATAAGTATGCAATATTTCATTTCAAGATAAACTACCGGATTGTTACATATAATGGTTCTTAAGTTTCTGATATGAAAAAAGTCAAATTCTTAATTTAAGATTGTGACCTCAAAGACTCCCAAAGATCGAAAGACAATAAAAAAAAGTATGATCTACGACATTTGAAAGGTAATGTCTTGAGTTTACCTTACGGGTGGTCTTGAAATTGCCAAAATTTGATGGAGAATTAGGTTGGCCTAGCAGATCTGGACTGTCGAAAAATGAAAACCAATTGCAAATCAGCTAATTTCCCCACCAAAATGATCCTCTGAACTTTGAAACAAATGCCAGAGCGAGACGTAGATCAGTTGAATTTGCAAGGCCTTGCGGGTTATGTCAAAGTCAAGCCAAGCAGACAATAAATTAAGGTCGAACCAGCATCCGGGAAGGTTCATGCATGTTATAAAAGCAAAAGAATCCCACCCAAAGCCCAAATTAAGTAACGAAAAAGTCTTAACCATCAATAATAAGACTGAAGCAGGCTTTTATAATAATTGATTAGTTCTATTAGTCATTCAATCAAGTTCTGTACATATTGCTGAAAGTCACTTGGCTTATTACATTCTATTCTATACTGAGATACATCTGGCGGATGGGTAACCATCAACTTACATAATCAAGCAATATTTTATCAGTCATTTACTCGTACTCGTTCGATAATGTATCTTAAAGACAGTACAAAACGATGTTTAGTGGTCATAACCCTCATTTGCAATGTATCCTAGAGACAACCAAACCACGTACCATCAATTCCACAAACCACTTTGTTGTATTACTTGCTAATCTCATATACAAATACTACTACCAAAGGGGTAGCACCTCAGCGCATCACCATACAAACATATTAAGAAAGCCAATACACAAACTAAGAAAACCATGCTAAAAAATGAACAAAATCATAAACACAAAACAGAATTCATTACTAAAAGTGCAAAAGTTTCACTAAATTGATCTTTCTCATGAATACGGGCATTTCACAACTGTAAGAACAGTAGCGGAACCAGTTCAGATAAACTGATCCATTGATCCATCCATCCATTTATATTCACATAAAACTAGCATCAAAGCCTAAAAGCACCTATTACTAAATATCTCAAAAAAAAAAAAAACAATTAAAGCAACACTACATTGATCTGACCCTCAATATCCTAACACATTTAACCTCTAAAAACAACATAGCTAATTTGACTTCAAAGTGAACGAAGCTAAGTCTCCAGCTATTCTCTTTTTCAGTTCATCATCTAGTCTTCATCAGCCACCTTGGAGGAGGTTCCAGTCTTCTTTGGAAGCAAAAGGTTGTGAATGTTAGGCATCACTCCACCATTAGCAATGGTCACATCCCCAAGAAGCTTGCTCAATTCCTCATCGTTCCTCACAGCCAGTTGAATGTGCCTCGGAACAATTCTAGTCTTCTTGTTGTCCCTTGCTGCATTTCCAGCCAATTCAAGCACCTGTCATCAGCCAAACCCAAACAATCATTAGCAAAAATTTTATTCAGATATTGTTAAGATCTGAAACCCTACAGTTGAAAACACGTGAAATTGGGCATTTCATCAAACACTTGACATCTAATTAATATATAATTTAACCTACACCAAACACCCCCTGATATTAGAACTGGAAACCCTACAAATAAAAATTTAAAATTTAGCCCAAAAATTTACCATTAATATAGAAAACATCCAACCCTAAGAATTAGGGATCTAAACATATCTACAAAATCCAGATAAAAACAACAAGCCGGTCGTCGATTCAGTCAAATAAAAAACCAATAATTGAGAGAAGAGCGCTAGAAACCCTAGAAATTGGGGCTTTGCAAAAAAAATTGAAATTAAAAGAAATATGATTCGAAAATATGCTATACCTCAGCGGCGAGGTACTCGAGGACGGCAGCGAGGTAGACCGGAGCTCCGGCGCCGACACGCTCGGCGTATTTTCCCGCCTTGAGGAACCTAGCGATACGCCCGACGGGAAACTGAAGTCCGGCCTTGCTGCTCCTTGATTGAGCCTTCTTCGAAGCTCCAGAACCTAGAGTTTTTCCACGGCCCGCCATAGATTTGACTAATTAATTCCCGAAATACGAAGCAAAAAGAAAATTGACTGAATAAACAAAACGACACAGTTTTAGCGACCGCTAAGAGTTGCGACGATGAGGAAGCAAGAAAGAAAGAAAGAAAGAATATGGGAGTAAGAAAAAGGAGAGTCGGTTTGGGGTTTATATAGTAGTTAGGGATTTAAAAATGGACCAATCAGATGAAAGTACGCGGATCGTAGATTTGAACCGTTGAATGGAGTCTGAAATGAACGGTGGGATTTGGTTCTATAACGCATCTAGCCGCTTGAAGAAGGATGTTGCTTCGTGATTTGAAAGACTATAGATAATGACGGACTCAGTGTTTGTGATGATTACGTGGGGAATGTGAATTGACTTTAGTATCCCTGTAGGATTAATTTTTGAATTCTTGTGCTTTGTGGTTGTGGGATTAACATGGGGTAATCATCTCTAATAGTAGTATTCAAGTATTAATTTCATGATTATTTTAGTATATTTAGCTTTGTTTACTTCGACATTTATAAGTTTCGATTCATGATTATTCTGGATTAAATTTTAAATTTTTGTGTTTGTGGGATTAATATGGGGTAATCGTCTCTAATGCTAGTTCTTGAGTATTAATTTCATGATTATTCTACTATCTTTAGCTTTGTTAGTTCGATATTTATAAGTTTCGATTCATTATTATTCTTTTTTTTTTAAGTCAAAGTTAGATTAATTAGTCAGAAAGGCACACCAAAAACATCAAACATAGTAACTAAACAAGTAAGTTAGCACTCAAACATAAGCGAGACCCACGAAACTCATCCGTCTATCCACGAAACTCACTCATTCATTATTATTCTACTACACCTTTTTTTTTTTGGAATAGCTTCTTTTATATTCTCGTGTTAAAAGAAATGAACACAGTACACATGACGAATGAATGGGATTGGCAGAATTTATTTGGGACTGTTATGATATGAATCCAAGTAAGCCCAATTTCATTAAGAACAATTTCGGTGGTCGTAATGGGCTTTCCATTCAAACTAGTCTAGCCCAAATGTGCGAGCATGCCACCATGATGTATTCGTTGAAACAACGGTTACCAAACCCACAACTGGACTTGGAAGACGGGAACTGAGAATTGGGCTTCTTAAGAACATGTTCATAAGCCAGATCTGGTTCTACCCCCGTGGCCCTCTGGCCCTGATTTCGCAAGTACTACGAGATTAAACTTGGGTCCAATTGGTGAGACCAGCCGGTTGTATTTGGATAGTGATTTTTTTAAGAAAATAAAATAATTTGATGAAAAGCTTATTCGAATGAAATAAAATTACTTTAAAAAATACTTTTTAATTTTAAAAATTAATCTCTAAAATTTTCCTCCCCTTTTCCCTCTTCTCCTTCTTCTCCTCCCCAGACCAGTCTTCTTCTTCGGTCAATATTCCTCCATTGCCCTACGGTCGCATGTTGAAACTCTTCTTTTCATTCATTCATTATTTTTGATAATATGAATGGATTTATGCTTTGAATTGAGTGAGTTTTATACAAATCGAATGGACGTTACAATTATTGCATTTGTAAATTAAACGATTGTGTTTAATCTCGAACAAACAAACACTGGTACGTTAACAAGTGTCCATCCATAGAATGGTATTCATCCTTTATTCAATTTCAATTTATTCTCGAATAGGCAAACGGACACTCGTACATCATGAAGTGGCTCTCCATAGAATGGTGCTTCGTCCTTTATTCAATTTGAATTTAATCTCGAGTACGCGCTCAATCCACGGACTCACCGCGGACCACATCGGTGGTATCCACCGTTTGGGTCCACGATAAGGATTGGTGACCCCCATCTCCTGTTTAGATTCACAGTAGAATCCATAGATTTGATATAGGTAACTCTTATTCACCGTTTAGATCTACCGGTGAATCCTATGAATTCGGTTAACGCAAGAATTGTCTCATCATCTATAAGATAGTGCTTGTTGAGGATTCTGCTTGAAATCACATAATGACATTTAGGGCATTTTAAATTTATTGTTTAGTGTTTGGACTAATTTATTTAAGTATAATATATACTGAGTTGGTTTTCTAGAATGTCATCTAAGCATTGTCCCATATTTTTTTAAATTGATTTTTCTCCATGATCTAATCTTCAAATATCTAAATTTTCACTTTCAATCACATTATCTAATTTTTAAATAATCTTCCACAATCCAAAAAGTTTTTTATTATAATTATTTGCAGTTTACATATTTTTTTATTATTTAGAATAATTGAAGTGGTCAAAAAAATTGACAGAATAATATTTCAGACAGTATTTTAAATAACGTTATCTAAACGCAGCAGTTTTGTAGCCCTTGTTTCGTTTCTTTTACGACTGATTGCAATTGGCACCTCGTGAATTATCAAATCTATTAATTTTTACAGTTATTTTTAAATGGAAAGACTTTACCGCCCAAAATGAATTATAATATTTCAGTAAATAGATGCAAATGAAAGATGCTATGATTTTTTCATTCAAAAAGAATTGGAAAAATTTAGCTATTAACTAATTTGAACAACATGATATTAAAGTATTATATTGGTAATTTAGAGTCACAGAGTGCATCTTTTACTTGTTCAACTCCTTATTAGTTACTACTGGAAATGGCAATACGACAGAGTATCTTGAATTGTGATTATAGTTTTAGCGGATTGTTCACTATACATAAAAGATTAAAATGACTAGGACGTTTCTTTATTTAAATTGAATGTAGGTATATGGTTGAGAAAAAAATTTCCTGGGAGATATAAAAACATGGAAATCTAGACCGCCTGTATTGGTCCATGAACTAGAACTAAATCCATATGATCAACACGTGCTCACATTTAATGACCGGCTACATGCGTCGTGGGTCACCTCCAAGACAATGATACCGATAAATCCCAATCTGAACGGCTAATGAAATGTTTTAAGATTCGGAAGTAATTGATTTACTTCTGTTTCAAAAGTTTAGACAACTAAACTTTGTTTGTTTGTTTATACACACGCATATAAAATGAAAAATATACACATATATAATGAAAACTCGAGGAACAAATAGTGGATCGAGCGTTTAAAATTTTATGACTCTCCCTCAGTGATCGGGGGTTCGATTCACTATCATTGTCGAGTTTACAAATTTTATCGTATCTTAAAAGAACAACACATAGTTTGCAAATATTATCACATGCACAAGAGTGAAAGGACAACACATAGTTTGCAAATATTATCCATGCATAGAAGCAGCAGGAGACCCCCAGTTCAGTTATCCCTTCACTTAAAATCTCACCTTATAATATAATAGGTTTTAAAACAAAAAAAAAAAAGGAAAAGAAAACTTGCATGTGTCCAGAGGCAATAAAAGCACTTGTTTCGAGTTTTATCTTGGTGTGGCCACTTGTGTTTGGCGTTTGGACTTCATTATTGTTTCTCTCCAATAGCTATGACCATTGGGTTCAGCACCAGGGCTTTTAGAATCCAAATTAAAGTACAAACTTTGGGCCCCAGTTCTTAAGGATCCAATTTGAAGGCTTAAATTTTTGTGTCTTTGGGTTGCAATACAAATACGGTTCTGGATTTAGTCCATTTATCCACAAAGTTCTTGAAACGAATCTTTATTAATCAAAAAGTTTCTAAATGTAAAGTTTTTTTAGTCCCCAATAATAAGTTCAACTCATCTCCATAGGTAAAGTCTCATCTATAACTCATTCCAAATATTCAAATTATAAATATACTGAAATATACTCAATCTGCCAAACTATGTATGTTTAATGATAAAACTCTTAATTTTAGGATAAACAAATTGACTATGCTTAAAAATGAAAAGGATAAATAGGGTCTCTACCCATTACACATACATCTAAAATCTCCAAAAATCATAACTTAGCTGAAATTAAATAAAATCAAATATAGTGTTGTTAATTGTGCTAAGAGCTTCCACTCTTAATATTTATTTTTCAGTTACATGGTTTGTCCTCCTCCTTGTACAAGGACTAGTCAGTGTAAATTCCATTGGAGAAATTTTGGCTGTCTAAGCAAAACATTTTGTCCAAAGAAAATTGAAAAAACAAATATGATAAACAACCACAAAACAAAACACTGTGGGAGCCGAATTCTTATGGCACATTGATATATGATTTGTAACTTCCTTAAGGAAACCTTACACAAAAATATTCTTTTTCTACTATAAGAGACAACAAATCCACTGACTGGACCACATTGCCAAATTCAATAGTTCCACATAGGATCAATAACTAAATCAATGGGGTTAATTGCATTTTCACCTCTAAACTATCGTGAAATCGCACTTTACACCCTGAACTTTCAATTTCAGCAGTGCACTACTTTCAACCATTTAATTTTAGCAATCTACCACAAAAGACTCATTTCCAGACAAAATGGACTAGCTAAAACAATGTAAATTGCGCATTTGACTCCATTTTCTTGTATATGTAATAAAGTTATTATATATAATGAGATAATTGACTATTATTGTTGTTGAGTGCCTTGAATTTTGCTGTACGACCCGATTTATAACTCGACCCAATATTTGAAATTTATGACCCGAAAAAAGAAAAAAAAAATTTGAGGTCTATAGTGAAAGTGAAGGGTGAGGGCAATGTTTACTAATATGTAATTTACATTTTTAAAAGGGGTTAAATGCGTAATTTATATTTTTTGGGCCAATCTATTTTGTTTGAAAATGAGTCTTGTATGGTGGATTGCGTTTAGGGGTGCAAAGTGCAATTAACCCAAATCAATATTCTATAATTTATTTGACTCCATGAAAATTGGTAATTTGTTTTTCTTTTCTTGGTAAATAATGGTGGAAGCTTTATCTATTGTGGTTAAACTTGTCAATACCCCATGTTATTACAGCAAGTCATGGAATTTTTGTGCAATCTAGTAATGCAATATTTATCAGCAAATAGCAAATAAAGTTGTGCTTCTATCGTTCAACTGGATATCAATCTTGAATGTTTCATTTTTAATTTGTGAGGAGATCACATTCATATTTACCGCTATCCCTCTGAGCCTTCCAGTTGAATAATCAACACTCGTCAGCATATGGCCCCAGTGGCGTACTTGTGTCATGTTTTCACGTGTGTATGTATGGAATGCAAGTGAGCATGGTAGCATCAGAACCGCGAAGTACTAAAGGACTTGGCTAGATTTCATTTAAAAAGGATCAACTAGACTTGTGGGTTCATTCAATTCAAATGAGGTGACAATTGGTGTCAGTCAATTTAAATTCTGGAATCCCTTTTTTGAATTCTTTACTGTCTTTGCCTCAGTTGAATGAATTACTGCTTGCTATATTTATTATTGTCACCACTCTCCGGCCCAGCCTTCCGTAATGTAGCCCTGTCGCGGTCCCCAAACTCACCAGATTTTAATTTTCTAGCATTTCATGGTATGTCTATATCCCTTCATTTTCATTTGCCAGAAAAAACAAAATATCTCTAATATTTTGGCTGTCTTATTTGTGGTTTGAGTTGATTATCGCTTTCTTCATACTTCATTGACACCCAATCAAGGAAAAGAACTCCTAAGTTGTATCATTTGTTTCATGTGACGTAGCTGGATTGCATGCACTGTTTTGTATTAGACAGTACTACAGCTTTCTTGTATGTTTCTTGAAGATTTCTGTTTAAGTAGTTCTGTCATGAAGATGCAGTTTGTTGTGGTTTGTTTGTTTCTCAAGGAGTGGAAGGAATTGCAAAGAAATGATGTCAGGATAAAGTAGAAAGTGTTGCTTTCTTGAAATTTAGTTAGTAGGCTTCTTTAGCTTCATAGAGGTCAAAAAAGAGATGGCTTTACAAATTCTGATGAAAGTACTTTAGGCAAAAGAGAAAAAGTTACTTGCTTTGAAGTTGTAAAGAAAGAATGAAGGAGGGGAAGAGTATGCCAACAGTATGGTTTTCCTTGAAGAAATCTTTACACTGCAAATCAGAGCCATCTGATGTTCATGATCCAAAATCAAGGAAGCATTTGAGTGCCATTTTGACTAAGAAAGCAGGCAGGTCTGGTTGTTCTGCAGGTAGGTCAGGTTGTTCTAGGTCTATAGCAAATCTTAAAGATGTTATTCACGGAAGCAAGAGGCACATGGAGAAACCTCCCAGTTGTAGCCCAAGATCCATTGGAAGCAGTGAATTTCTGAACCCAATAACCCATGAAGTGATACTGAGTAATTCAAGATGTGAGCTCAAAATCACAAGCTTTGGAGGGTACCAAGAAGGTCTTGGTGGTGGCAATGGTGGTGGTGGTGGTAATTGTGGTGAAAATGGTGGTGGCTCAACATTTGTTGGTACTTTAAGGCCTGGCACACCTGGGCCTGGAGGGCACCCTACAATGCACTATTTTAATCCTTCATATAGGTATCCAGCAACTCCTCCTAGGAAAACTGCTTCTCTTCTGGCAGAGAGAGATGGCTCCGGGTTTGGGGGAAGTGGTTTTCCTCCAAAACCAAGGGCTTCCCTTGAGATAGATGCTAATGGAACTTCTTCTGTCCTATGTCACAAGTGTGGAGAGCAATTTGGAAAGTTTGAAGCTCTTGAAGCACATCATCTTTCCAAGCATGCTGGTAAGAATCCTACCATTGTGCCTTTCATTTTTTCCCCCTTTCTTCTTTCCTGCCTTTTTTCTTTTTCGTTTCACTTTGGACCTAGAAAGATAATCTCTCTTATTTGCTAGGTAGTACCTTTTCTGGCACCTTGCTCCTACTTCACTTTTTATCTTGTTGACAATTTTAATATTTTTATTGCAAATAAATTGAGTCCTCGAACTTGAGGCCTTCAAATCACAGGTGATGGGATCTTATTAAAATTTTGTCTGACTTAAATTTATGCTTTTCTTTTTTTCTATAACTTTTTATAACACCATCAGTAATTTCTCCAAAAAAAAAAAATTTACTTTTTATTTCTTTATGTTTTTGATTGTTGAAATGCGCTGCAGCTTGGTTTCCCTTCTCTATCTTTCTTCGGTTGCACGATGACTGATGTTGACTTCTTTACTTACCTTCTTCAAGATATCCATATCTACATTCCTCAAGTTTTCATTCCTCATATTTGACAAGAAGCAGAACTAATTTAGGTTGCACGAGTTTTTTAACCAATACTCCTAATGATTTATGTCATGTTGCTTATCAAAAAGTGAAACATATGATTTAAGGGTTACAAATTGAATATCACTACTATTTGGAACCTTATTTTAAGTCTCTTTCAAATTTTGATGATTGCACAGTGACTGAACTTGCGGAAGGTGATTCGTCAAGAAAAATTGTGGAAATAATTTGTCGGTCGAGCTGGCTAAAATCTGAGAGTCATTGTGGTCGAATTGAAAAGGTTTTGAAAGTTCATAACATGCAGAAAACTCTGACTCGATTTGAAGAATACAGGGAGACGGTAAAGATCAAAGCAAGTAAGCTCCCAAAGAAACATCCTCGTTGTCTTGCGGATGGTAATGAACTTTTAAGGTTTTATGGTACGACAATTGCATGCTCTCTCGGCATGAATGGATCCTCCAGTCTTTGTGTATCTGATAAGTGCTGTGTGTGCCGAATAATAAGAAATGGTTTTTCTACAAAGAAGGAACTTAAAGGCGGAATTGGTGTTTTCACAACTTCTACTAGTGGAAGAGCTTTTGAATCAATAGAAATTTATGAGGTTGATCCAACTATAAGAAAAGCTTTGATAGTCTGCAGAGTAATAGCAGGAAGAGTGCATAGGCCTCTGGAGAACATGCAAGAAATGGTTGGCCAGACAGGGTTCGATTCTTTGGCTGGGAAAGTAGGTCTCTATTCTAACATTGAGGAACTGTATTTGCTCAGTCCTAGAGCTCTTCTTCCTTGTTTTGTTGTGATTTGTAAAAGTTGAAGAGCAGAAAATGGAGGCCGAACTATTACCGTGAGAACTTTGCTTGAAGTATAGGATTCTATTGATGTTCTTTTGGAGCAATATCAACTTTTACATCAAAATTTGCCTTTCTGGAATCGGTGTAAGATCAATTGTATGAATTTTGAATTTTTTACTTTTGCGAGTAATGTATTCTATTTTCCAAGAAGGATATGTTTCTCCTTTTCCGATTTCTTGTGTTCCCTTTTGATATGCCAATGGATTCATGTTAAAATGCACCAATTTGGTTGCTGCTTCTAAAAGATATTGATTGAACATAGAGAGTTGGTATGAATCTGAGGGTGTAGAATGAACTGTCTCAGTTCAGCATCTAAAATAGGTGTGTTTAGATCAGCACTATAAGATTTACTAGTGAATAGAATACAGTGTCAGAATTGATGGTATTTTATGATACAATTTGTTTGATCCAAAATCCCTTCATGAAATATGTGTATGAAGTAAGTGTAGAGAAATTTCATACTACTTTTACCATGACCAAGATTCAGAAGTCAGTCCTCGTGTCCCCCTTCTTGCCAAACTAGGTTTGCAGTGATTGAGCCCTTGTAACACTTCTTACCAAGCTCGGCGTGAACCGATCAGCCCCAGCATTTAGGCATCACCAGGTAAGCTAGGATACACAAGAACTATGAAGGGAAAGTGTTGACTTGGAGAATTACAGTGTTGACAAGCAATCTTTGGCGGTTGGGCAAGTTCATATTCATACTCTATAACATTGATTACAGTTATCCATTGTTAGTTTTGAAGTTTCCCCGTGGGTCTTACGAATTGAGGTCTCATAAATTTTCACATGCTATCTTGAGGTTTATGACAAGCAAGACAGAGAATTTCGAGCGTACAAATGTTTGGTTTGCTGGTTTGGTGTCTCCTCCATGTGATTATCTTAATAATTTGAAAACTTGTCATAGAGATGAACTTCCTAATGTGGGATGCTTGTACTAAGCAGCAGCCACCCAGGCAGAATACATGTGGTCCTAGCTAGTTAATTATGTTGTGAAGAGGATTACACCAAAACTAATAGACAAGAGCTAAGAAGGTTGCAGATTAGATTGTCCTATTCCTTGTCCTGTCCCCGCAATATTTTTTTTGTCTCGCTATATATTTGAATTCTACCAGTCGCGTTCAAAATCTTTTTGCAAAATGTTGTGGTACATTTTCTTTTAACATGGTGAAGGTTATGGGGCCTTATTGTTTACCAAATCGAAGAAAGAACTTCCATTGGTCCCTTTGCAGGGTTTAAAACAGAACATATCTTAGTATGAGTAATCATTTTATTGCATATCTGTATGGCTTTTAATGATCCCTGGCACATGCCAACTCATACATGTACCCCACCCCCAGTGCTCTTTTGTATCCAGAAATTTTAGATAGAAATTCATTTACTAGTCTTGAATGCTTGAAAGAGAACAGTGTTGTTTCTCAGTTGAACAGATAATCACAAGACAAAAGCAAATATTCAATTTAGTTGGCATTTACTGCTGATTTGGACCCTTCATCCTGTGGAAACTGTCTGCTTTCTGGGCTCACTTTATCTCATTCCTTGACTGAATAGATCCCGCAAAAAAGCTCTCTCTTTGTTTGTCTTTTCTCTTGAATTTATGTCATGAAAATTGCAGCTGCAAGTTGATGGAAGTGCTAAGTAGTAGTAGTAGTTACAACTTACAAATAAACTTTATTAAGGTTTGTAGGTGAGGATAACCATATTAACTCTTAAATATCATCACGAGTAGTCAAAAGAATATTCGGATAAGACAAGCCAACAGAAGCTACAAGCTTCTCTATATTCGGCCGAATCTACAAAAGTAGCCAGAAAAACCAGGAAGAAAGCTCCTCCGCTGCAGCTTTTGCATATGGGATGTTTTTGTTTTTGTTTTTTGAAATATGCAAGTGGGATGTGGATTTAGGTTGGCTGTCAAATCGATTTTTTCCAAAGGCCTTTGCTTGAAAATCTCTATTGCATTCCAGGACTTGTTTAATTCTACATATACCTATTTATCTGAATCCATAACTTTAAGGGAATATTTGAAATATTAACTGGTATTAGTTCTAGGTGCAAACCTGTTTTCAAGAATTAAAGGACAACCATGAAGTATTTTCATCAAGGTTAGTAAATGCTGAATGTAGAATAACTTGTGCAATGTTACTTTTCTATGCTGATTGAGACTTTTAAGTCATTCAGCAGTCAAGGCATGGAAAATAATTGCAGTCTAACTCAGGCAAACATGTTCAATAACTACGGTAGTTGATCAAATTTCTCCATAATTGATGAATTGATGAAACAATTTCTTGCCAAAATTAGTGCCTTAAAGTTACCAATGATCGCGCAACACATGCAGTTGGTCTATGTACTCGTAAGGGTTGATTTCTGTTACAGATTTGAAGAAATATATGAAGCAATAGAACTTAGGACCATATTTCATCGAGAAGTTGTTCAAGAATACCTCCATTTATTGCTGATGACAATTCTGCACTGTTATTTAATGACATTTCTTACTCCCAGAAATAGTTCAAGGCGTAGTAGGAAAAGTTTGACTGGAGAGTACATGTAACAGTCCTTATCTTTATTTTCTAAGCGAAAGCAACAATTCATATCTCTTCTTTTTGCAGTCATCAACATGTACTGCATATTTCTTGGCAAAATTTGGATGACAAATAAATTAACTACCCGTTGACAAATTTCTGCGGAAAGCTCATTTATTTCTGCTAGTTTGTGAAAACTCCATCGAATTTTACGCTCTTATTTTTAATTTAGAACCAAGAAATGGACATGCACTAAGGATAAAACTAACTAGGAGAGTGGGACTGTACTGTAACTCTCACTTATTTCCTTTCAACTCCTCTTTGATTGTTTCTTTTTTCTTTTCCATTTTTCTTTTATGGGAGGGTTAATGGTTGCCAGATTCTTTTGAGCAATGTATTGGTCATGCTTCTGCCTGATAAAAATTGAGAGACGCTTATTTCTTTCGCCTTCTTTAGAATTACCATATATAACAAGGTTTTCCATCTCATAATTGATAAATTCTGTTTCCTAGCCTAGCCAACCCAAGAATTAGTATATCCAAAATGAAACCAACTTTTAGTGTAGAGTAGTAAATTTCGTTATATCTGCTGACATACTGATATTTAATCTTAGGACGCTATACCAAGTCAGAAAGCATCTAAACTTGACCAAAAGAAGTACTACTAACAATGTGTCAGATAATCTACGTGAATTATGCATCCAGAGATTCCCAAATTTTGGTATAGAATGTAAAGAGTACAGTTTCCTAATCAATAACAGCTTGGATCTTGTGTGATTTTCCTTCTACTTGTTAGTTTCCCCGAAACTGGAGTGCTGCCTCTAGCCAAAGAAGCTTTCTGCTTGTACTTATCAATTCTGACAGAGAAGGCGGGAATCCAATTTTTTCTGATATCAAAATCATTTTTACCTTTCAGCCAGATTAGAGGATCCATCCACTAACTTTAAATTCCAGGTAGATACCCATGGGCAACACATTTCTCAACTGCTTCATGTATTATGTCCTGCACATCATACTTGAAGTTGAACCCCAGATCTCTCAACTTCTTCGAAGAAATTTCAATCGGGACAGAGTTATTTTCATCCTTTACAAGCCTGAAAGATAAATATGCATCAGTAACTCTGTTCCAATTCAATGGAAACTATTTATTACTGATTGTAGACAGTAACCTCAGCAAGTTAGAGCAAGGATACTCCTTAATGAGGTGCTCAACAAGTTCAGCCATTCCACAACTACGCGAGCAGCACATATATCGACCTTCTACTTTCAGCATGCTCCATGAGGAAAATGTGGGCACGGCATATATCTTCAATGTGAACTAAAGCAATTGAGCCCATTCTAGAGTTTACGGCATTAAGAATTGGTAATACTTGAGGGTCACCTTCAGGAGTCAGCAATTGTATTTAGAGAGAGAATGCCTTAAAATGTTCATATAAGAACAAGCCATCCAAAATTTAAAATGTACCAAAACTAAATTATATTATATGAACAAAATATGAATAAATATTTCTCCTTGTTATATCGATTAAAATGTAGATTCACATTTGCACTTTTGAATGTATCAGCATGTCAAATTTGAGCTTATTCCATCTTTCATTTCTCAATGACTCGGCTATAGACGTTATTATTTTGTAAGTTCCTCGAGAAACAATTTTTCTGATTTATTAACCAAAAGTACACAACTATGTGCCCTACGGCTATATAACTCTATTTCAGCTGTGCAGTGCAAAAATTTTTATATGTATACATATCAAGACTTAAGCATATTAACCTGTTATTGGTGACAAGACAACCCGTATGCTCATTGGTACTGTTGAAGTTAGGAATGGACCGGCAACAGTTGCAGTTATCATCGATGCTAAGTCAATTTCAGTTTTCATGCGCAAATTGGAATGCTGCCTCCTCTGTCAGAATCTTTGCCAATACATAGACCTGGCAAAGCATTACCTCTCTTAAACAAGCTGTGAACTAACATTATTATTGTTTTCTGTAAAGAATAGTTAAAAGGGAAAGCATTACCCAACCAGTTGGTTTATTTTTCCAGACTACGATCAACAGGAACCTTGCAAGACTCATCAATGAGATGTCTCCATTTCTCTGAGCTATCTTTGGCAGTCATGGTACTTATCGATGATGTAAAAATAACTCTCCTCACAGAACTTCTTGAGCAAGCTTTGAGGACGTTCAAGGTTCCTTTAATTGCAGGTTCAATAACATTCCTTTGCACGTAACCTGTCTTGAGACCAAAAAGTTGTGGAAATTTAGGATTTTGATTAACTTGGCTATGCAAAGTTCTGATTAGAAAGCTATACTTGTTATCTGAAATAATGCAAAAGAACAGCTACCAACATTCTCTTCCACGGGAACCTCAAATTGCATTGAAGCAGCAACATGGAATAAGCCACTGCAACCCCTTACATGCTTCGTCAAAGCTCCCTTCTTCCTCAAGATCTGCTTTGAAAAGTTTCACCCGGTCTCCTCCATCCCACTCTTTTAGAAGATCCAGTGATTTCTCTGAGAAGTTCAGGGAAGTAAAAAATGCAGCATAAGACTTACATTGGTGCTTGTATATCATTTGAAGAGAAGACAATGGTGTATTCTATCTTGCACAGAACCATCACATCCTTAGACCACATTACAGTAACATACATTTTGTATAAATCCATTCATTTCTTTTCCAGGATATCAAAAGAGATGGTATTGCTGCATTCATTGCAGAAGCATTATGAGATCCAGCAGACCTTAACAGAGTCCTTGATTGGATTATTTGGTACTAAAGTCCTTGATTGCATTATTTGGTACTAAAGTCCTTGATTGCATTATTTGGTACTACTAAGAGCCTAATCAAATGGTGAGGTACTTCTTTTAAGGCAGTTATAGAAGAAAGAATCATGAAAAACTTGACAACGCCAATATCAAGGACTGTTTTCCACCCAAAAAAAAAAAAGTGACTGTTTTCATCATAGGGAGCACTTCTGATCATTTAGTTCATTATCATTTATCTGGTGTGATTTCTTGATTTATTTTACTAATCCAGTACAATTTTGAACGCCAGAACGAGATTTTCACTCTTTGGTTTCGAGAATATCAAAATGCATGAGTACCTAAAATAGCAATTATCCTGATTTAAAGATCATATGTCTGAGTCTGATAAAGGAATATGAAGCCTAATACTGTAACATTGAGTGACCCGTCCTGCATATTTCGTGGTCCTCTCAAGTAGCCTAAGTCGTGAGTGTATTAGCCAACTCAAAAGTGCAACTAAAAGTTTACAAAATTACTAGTGCAAAGCACAGCGCAGGATTTGTAGAATTATTTCGTGTATAGAGATAAAGAAAACGATTTTATTTTTGTATGCCCTCATCTAATCAAATTTTATGAGCCATGAAACACTAGTATTATATGGCTATCACTTACTACTAAAATGTAAATTAACTAATTGACAAAAGCATTTATCATGAGCTGTTTCTAGGAGGGAGGACTAACATATCATGTTCCTAAAAAATTCTCCACAATGCTGATTAATTAGGAGTAATACGATACTTGAAACATATGCAACAAATTGTGTATTTGAACATCTTATTACTAGTAACCAACTTATGAACTTAAAACAATCATCTTATTTATAAAGAAAAGAAACATGAACAAAATAAAAGATTTTTTTTTATTCTTTTTTTAAATACGGACCAGGATTGCGAACAGCGGCATGAACCCGGGAGCCTTTTTCAAGGAGGGATTTCACCAGCCATGAACCTATGTAGCCTGATCCTCCGGTCACACAGTATGTGATGCACCCTTCTTCTTGGCCCCTCCCCTCCTTTCTTGCCGATGTATCTTCCATTAATACAGACAAGTAAAACTAAATCAGTACCAGAACTTGTTCAAAATTAAGTGAATTAACTAATTGTGTGTGATCAATCAAAGAAAACAATAGCATGTGGTTGATTGTGTGTAATCAATCCAAGAACAGTGGTGATTGATGAAGTCTGACTCAAAGAGCTGAGAGAAAGACTAGAATTAGACTAGACGGCAGCTTCCTTCCTCAATGCCCGTGTCTTTCATTTTCACAATTTCAAGATGATGCAATAAATTAATGGCCAGTACAGTAAATCATTATGGAAACGATGAAACAAATTCATTTTTCTTTTATGGAAAGATGCCCTTCATGCATGCATGAGCTCCTTCAGGGGCGGAGATTGAGACACTTGTTGCATATGAATTAAATATGGTTTGCCCGTGGTGGATTAAATATTGGAGTGGTTAGCAATGAGTGAGGTGTCGTTTGCCAATGGGTTCTTTTATGTTCACAGCAACGCCCCACCCCCCCCCCTCCCCCTCCTCTCTCTGTCCATCTCTCCTTAAAAAAAGTATCACTATTATTATTAAATCCATGCTCTATTGATTACCATTTGCAGGCGTTTTGCCTGCTTGCTGTAGGATCAGAAGTTTGCACCGTCTGTTTGATAATAGTCACGATGCCCATGTTCACTACCAGGATTCCATGTTTTTTAGACCTTGGTGAAACTCCTGTAACGACCATGCTCGTCTTCATTACGCTCTTTTTATACAGCCAAAACAAGCAAGAGAAGGAAAAATAAAAGCTTTGCCGTTTGGTTGTATTCTTTTTTCCCACACGCATAGCGTACAAAATCCTTACTTTTCCCTGTTCTTCTTCTATTTTTCTTTTTTCAAATGAGTTCTGGGCCTAGTAAAGAATACGGGACAAAAAAAAAAGGGGAAAAACTAACAAAATAAACAAGCTCGTGAAATCAATGACCACAAATCTGCAACACCGGTATTTGCTTTTCGGGCCGTTGCCAGCCTGTTAACTCAGAAGAGCCGTAAAGCCCATTTCAAAGAAGTTGCTTGCAAAACAGGTTTTGATCCAAAATTCTATTAATTGAGCCCCTATCAAACCCATTCTTATGGTGCTGCCACGTGAATTGAGCCTAATAAGAACTCAATTAATCGGATTAAAGATCAAAACCGTGCAAAACAGCCCAAGCTCATTCATAAGATAGCCAGGGACCGAGACTTGTGTGCACCACAATCAGCCGAACATTATCAGTTCGTGAACACATTCATAAACAATATTTGGTCTTCCTCCCATGCCATTCAAAAAAAAAAAAAAAATGTTTACAACTCCTTACAATTGTTAAATTGCAAATGTCCATTTCTACAAAACACTCAGATCACAAGAAAATACATGAGATGGGCTAAATTCGAGGAATGAATGCGGCTCTCTACTAAGAAGCAGCACCTGCTTCCGTTTTCTCCTCTTTCTTCTCTTGGATCACTCTCTTCCAGTTCTCTGCACTGTCAATGATTTCGCCTGTCTTTATCAGGTAGCGAACCCGCTTTCCATTATCTAAGGTTTTATGGCCTACCCTACTAGCTACATTTTGTTCTTTTGAGTATAGCATCACGTTTGAGCTGTGAATGGGTGCTTCGATCTGAAATTATTCAGCCCCAGATGTGAGATTATGTCATAAATGTAACTAGTAAACATGGAAAGCTTATCACACAAGTTCAGTGAAAACAAGTTACAGAATAGATAACATTAACTACAACACTCATAGCAAACTACTCAAGGCATGACACAAGCATCATCCACTGGGGAACTAAAGAGAGAGTGCAAAATGCAACAAGCAGCATACATGGGTCTATGGAAAAAACTGTTCAGCAGTAAAATACCTTGACGATTTGCCCTGGTTCATCCTCTCCCCGACTCTTCACATGCTTGGTCTTCAAGTTGATTTCTTTCACTTTTATGGAACTGTTATGCCTGAAAATCTCAGTAATTTCTCCAATTTTACCTTTGTCCCGTCCAGATATGACTTTTACTGTATCTCCAACCTTAACATGCATCTTAGGTAGTACTGGAAGGCTGTTTGGCTTGCAATCTTTGCGCTCCCATCGTTTTTGCTGTGCATTAAAAAAGTGCAAGAACCATGAATAATTGATGCAATAACTGTCTTTGTTGCTGAATTGATTAAAAGACAAGATTGGTTCTCTAGTAAAGTCTTCATTTATTAGAAGTCCAAATTGGACACGCACTTTAGTAAGTGCCATACAACAGATAAGCAAGAGATCCTGCACCATCAGATTACTGAAGCAAATTCAAACAGTAGTGCCCTCCTGTTCATCGGAAAAAGCAACCATGGAGAACGTTGCAAGGCAGTTTGAATGTTTCAATACTTCAAGCTTTAGACCCAATCCAGTTGGTTTAGAAGCAAATGTCTGGCGCTCCTCCTATAATATTTACTAAGAACAAGAAAGAATTTGCATTAGCCTTTCTATACATTTTACTGTTAATAAATTTCTTAAGTCCTCAATGAAGCTATCAATTTAAGGAAAGTTCAGATAAAAATTGTTTCATTAGTAAGAAATGCCTTTTGGATTTTTTTAAACACAATCTGCAGTCTTGTGTCGGAGACAGGTGTTCTTGCTTCTACAGTTTCTATCTTTTCATATGGCGATAAAGCTTTATATATATTGATTAGCATAGAAAGAATATAAAGTTTGAATACTAGCTTGATAAATTGAAAACAAATTCATATAACTAACCTTTGCTGCAATTAAACATGGATTCTCCATGGATGCAACCTGCATCACATCATCAGAAAGTGGTTACCAAGTGATGAACGACATTAAATATCAGCATTCAAAGCAAAGCAGACAATAACAACTCAATTAGAGAAAAATGCATGTCACTGAGTGAGTAAAGTAGGGTAAAGAGAGAGTAAAACAGAAAATGCGGACAGCTACTGTCGTAATAACTACAAGAACCCGCATTCCCTAACAAAAATTTGTAAACCAATAAACAAGTTACTAGTTCACTAAATTGGTAGGAAATTTATGCTCCAGGGATATCTTTAGGATAGGTTTGAAGTTACAAACAATCTCAACGAGTGACTACTTCATCTATGCAGGGTTCTTGGATGTGATATTGTGAGCATTTTACAACACCTTGCAAAATTAAGAAGTAACCGATCATTTCTAATTGCATTCCTGAAGTTCAAATAAACCCACAGGCATCAGGATATCGAAAGGCCGGATGTCCCCTTAGGACAAGTCCTATAAAAACTAATAAAATGAAGCTCTATAATTACTTATAACAGCATAACTACTACTTTTCCAGAAAGATTTTGAAGTGACTAGCACCACACAAAAAATTAAAAGATGAAATCAAGTTAAACATTGTCCATCTTCATTTTTAAGACACGGATTAGAGGCAAATAGACAAAAAGACTTTCACTTGAAACAGAAGACATGTCATAATTAAGTTTCTTCATACACTATAACTTTTTATTACCAGAAAGTTAGAAAAATGAGCTTTTGCATATGAAGCAGCAAGCAGCTATTCCCCACAAAGCCCAGAAAATGGTCCAAATTCACCTAACATTCTTGATCATAAATTAACACTAACAAAATAATCCTCAATAGTTGCAAAGAATATATGCTTAATGCGCAAAGTTTGCAACTTTATCCGAAGCCCCTAATGGCTAAAATTAAAGAAAGAAAGAAAGAAAACAAGAGAACCCTTTTGAATATTAACCATCATGACTCAAGAGAATACAGGAACAAACCTTATTATCTAAGAATTTCAAGAATTTTTCAATGGAACTGAATTAAACAATAATTAAGGAAATGAAAAGTAGTGAAGAAGGCGTACCTGAGGTGGGCAAAGAGGAATAGAGAAGCGTAGGCCGAGAAAACTGTTGGAGGAGAGAGAAAGAGAAGTGAAGGAGCTCTGTAGAGCTGCCATTGCTGCCATGTCTGTTTGCTGCTGCAGACTAGGAGGAGAAGACGAAAAGAAACAAGATAACGCTCTACGGACTATCGTCTATACTGCTGCTGTGGATTATCCAATCCTACGCGTATAGCTTGAGTTTGAACCCGACCCGAATTTTATCTATTTAATTTTGGGAAAACTTCTTGTAGGTTAACTGATTTTGGTTTAACTATAGGAAGAAAAGATTTAAAGAAGAATAAAATTTGTTAGGAGACCGAAAAGAAGAGAGAGAGAAAACTCCTTAAACCATTTCTAGCATGAGCCAATGTGACTTGGCATTCAGTAAATACAAAGAGGTTTGAACTAACCTAAGAAAAAAAATCTTAATTTAATTGATTTTAATTTTCAGAGAAAGTAAAAAAGTTCCGAAATTAAGGAGCTATTGTTCAAATTCTTAATCATTATCACCATGGGTATCATTAACCCTACTATGAGTATGAGTTTTAATTATCTCCCAACATGTTTGGTTTAATAGTGGAATGAGTATCATTATAAAAATGTTTGTTTGGTTTACTGGAATGACTTTCAAGTAAATTTTAAAATTTTTAAATATTTTATTTATGATATACATATTTTTTAGATTCTTATTTTGTATCTTTTTAAAGAAATTTTCTAGAAAGGCTTCTTTAATTTTAAATATAGCCATGCTCTAATTTGAAAATTATGCAAATGATAACCTAAAAAAAAAAGTCATTTTTATTAATATAGAGTACTATAAATCTTTCTTATTCGGTTCAAATTTTTATAAAAAAAATTGAATGTAAAAAATTTTTATTAAAAAAAATTTATAAAAAAAATTTAGAGTACTAATCAAGAATATTCAAAATCAAAAGACATAGCAGAGAGAGAAGGAAAAAATAATAGCATATTAGATAGCTCAAAAGATATTTACTTTTTTAGATGGTGTGTATTTACCCTTAATCATAAGGATTAATAGGTTTGATAGAATAATAGTTTAAGAATCATTAACACCTCAATTAATCACTTTTGTTCCCATTGGATGATAATGATAGTTGTTTTACAAACATCAACAATGAATGTCATTACTTGTGGCACCCATATTCCTCCTTAATTCCTAAACTAAACATCCCCTAAATTGATCCTGTTTGACGACTTTATATATTGCTGGCAGAGACAATGTGAAATAAGAGAACACCTCGAATAACCGGCCCAAGAATGGCTGTGATCGATGGATATTGTTATCCATTCCTAATCTCCAGATGGAAATAAAAAACAAAATGTATCAATTTATCATCCTCCACCAGTTGGATTAATGGATCATAATGCGAAGAGAGAATTACGGTCCTGACCTGAATATAGCAATCAGAGAAACATGAAAAGAAATAGCTTAGACTGCAGACAAAGATCTTTCTAATACAAAATTGTCGAAGAGACTGTACATGGTGCATTTCCATCAATAACTGCGTGAGAAATTCGATAGAAGCTGATATTTTACTCTGCTCTTCGTTTCAATCAATTACACATGGATTTACAAAACTTTGGGAGGGAAGAAGAAGAAAATGTTAAAGAGAACTGTTATGTTACAGTGAGGTCACAAGGCAAGCAAATTCACTGTCTATCAAGCAGAATTCAGAACGATTGATGTATTCCTATGTATTAACCACATATTTTACAGATCAACGCTAAACAAATTAATGAATGTAAAAGTATCAGCTAGACTTCACAAGAGTCAGTGATGCTATCCACAGATTCCACGTGCCGATGTCCAGAAAATGTACTTTGATGGTCTGACTGATCAATGTTGACTGTAACCTCGTCAACTGTGGCAGATAAAGACCTTTTATGATGCTTCCTTTGATTTCTCATCTTAAGAATCCTTGATAACACCTGCACAATGTCCCTCATGGAAGGCCGCTTTTTAGTAGGATGATTCACGCATTTGTAAGCCAGAGCTGCCACATCGTTGAGTTCTTGCAAATCAAATTTCCCATCAAGACGAGAATCAACAATTTCTTCCCATCCTACTTTTCCTTCAGTATTCATAGCCGCCTATTATCAGAAGCTTTACTCGTTTAATGAAGGATAGATTTGGATGGGAATAGATTATGCAGGAACGGAAACGAATTGAAATTACATTAGCACAGTACACTAGATGTATTTAGAATTCATTAAATTTTGCAAGTGTACAGAACAACAGGAACATTGTTCACATGGCAAAGGCATATTGTACCGTATTTTGCACTATCACATCATTTATGATGGTTGATTGATATCTTCACGAGCCTCTTCTAATTAATATAGTTACCTCAAGAAATCATGTTCAGAAACAGAAATAAATGCTTCAGTAAGAGAGGTTCAACCAATTCCTCTAAAAGCTAGAAAGAGAACGAGGGCAGCTTTCCTAGCTACTTGTGCCTAAAATTAGCAAGTGCATATTTGCTTCCATTTGCTTTTGGTTAGATTGTGTTTTTTATGCTGAGAAGAAACAGAAATAACTTACTAGTTCGACATATTCCATTAATCCTTGAAGCGGATTTCTTCCCGCAATAAGCTCAAACAGCAACACCCCAAAGCTATAAACATCGCTTTTCTTAGTAAAGGCCTTTGTCGATATATATTCAGGATCAAGATATCCAAAAGTTCCACAAATATTTGACACATGCTTGCTGACCATTTCTTCCCTTGAAAGCCCAAAATCAGCCACCTATTAATTAAACAGCAAACATGTGGTTAAATGAGTATATAAATGCCTTGACATCTACATCTGAGAAAAAGAATGTTTATGCATGCTGAATGATGTCAGAAAATGAGATGAAACAAGAACAGCCCAAAAACAGTGGATCTACACAACCAATGCTGCTAGATAATCACAGAATCTAGTTAAGTTTCAATTTCCACTCTGAGAAGCAAGAAACGGGAAATGAGAATGACATACCCTGGCCCTCATGGACTCATCCAACAGAATATTGGAAGATTTAATGTCACGGTGTATCACAGGAGGAACTGCCTGCAAATAATTTGTCAATAACCCAGAAAAAAAGCCATTAAACCTCCACAAATGCATCAATATGCAGAAGTGTATGTCCAAAATATGATCATAGCGAAGGATCAAATGCAACAAATGAACAGCTTACCCCATCATGAAGATACTCCAAGCCCCTCGCCACATCCAGAGCAATTTGAACCCTCAACTCCCAGCTCAAAGGTTCGAGCTTTTCACCTGAAAGAGACCGACAAGTAAGCATTCATGACATGACTGATATAACAAAATTAACCAAAAACTTTTTCTCTAACTTACACAATATAGTTAATTTGGCTTTGACGACTTGATAAACAAACTAAAAACTTATATGCCATGTGTCCTGAAAAATTGACTCAAAAGGAATTTGGTGGCTATTTCACTTAATAAAGGTTCACTTTCACTTACTTCACAACCTCAAGGATGTTAAATTTCATTCGAACAGAACTTGTGACATTCAGTTGAGTACTCAAGTTTTCTACTTAAATGGGCTGCAAACAGCTAGAGTTCAAGAAATTGAACAAAAAAAAAAAAAAAAGGAAGATTAAACTCTCAGAGTAATTATGTTCCTAGACCATACCAACTTGAAAAAAATCCGTCATGTCAAATGCATTCCCTATATTAAGACTATACGTGTTTATCCTTCCTCGGCACTAAACGTTGAGCCTTCATTCATTGTTAGGTTCCAAAAGTTGCCACTAGATCTGCTATTTCACATCCTCAAAAAAAAAAAAAAAAAAAAAAAAAGATCTGCTATTTCACTGTTTCATATAATCATAAAGTGCTTTTAGCTGCTAATGCAATAGCTCAACACATAGCTTTTAATTGAGTTTGATAAGCTACTTAGATACATTATCGCACCACAAATGTAGAAATGATACATCTGCAATTTCACTGACTTGAACGTTATATTTTTCATTTACATGTGTAAGTCACATATGTAGGAAAATTTTGCTTAAATAGATCCAGAGTATTCATCTTCTCACTAAATTCTTACATACTCTCACAAAAATAATGAAGTAAGGAAACATTTTAGGCACATATAGAACTTGAAACTAACCATACAAATGAGAAGCCAAAGAGCCTCTACTCATGTATACATAGATAAGCATATGCTGGCCCTTTTCTGCACAATAGCCTACCAAATTTACAAGATTCCTGTGATGCAACCTTCCAAGTAGCATAACCTGAGAATGAAGGAGATATATAGTAACTAACAGTGAGAGACAAATAAAACAGAGAAAAGGTCTTGATATTTGACAAAATAGCTGATATGTCAGGAAGAACAAGAGTTTAATCAAGGATGTCAAATTTCTTTTTTCTCCCAGAGAGTGGTGATAAAATATTATATACACTTTCAGAAGCTCAGTCCATTTACCAGATCCAAATGAATATACCAAAAATTTACATATATATGGAGAAGAAAAGTGATCCTATTTCACTCCACAAACAAATACAAGTAGGAAAAAGAGATAGAGTTAGAAAGTTAAGGTGATTTATCACATTCAAAACTTTCAACTAATTTAACACTAACATATCTAGCAGTGTAATTGGTAAACATAATTTGCTTTCCTCATGCAGTGTTACTTATGGGCAAAAATGCATTATCTTCCGGCCTGGGTGATTCTAAAAGGCTGTGTATTTTATATCATGATGACACAGCAAGCAGGTAGCTTTTGCATTTTTAAATGCCTAAATGAGTAGGAAATTGACGGAAGTAACTATTACTTTCTTATGAACGATCCACCAAATATGGTTTCAAATACTGTTATACCAGTAAAAATGGTTATAAAGTCAGTCTCCACAGCTTAAAATTTCTACAGGCAAAAATTCTAAAACAGCCTGATAAATTCAAGATAGATCCCCATGGCACAGGAGCAAGTATAAGGTCTTCCATTCTTGTAAGCGCGCCTTTAGCGATCCAACCAAAAGGTAGAGATTGTAGCTAGGAAAAAATTGCAGTTTCATTCAGAAATTTAGGCCACAATTAAGACCACCTCGGCATGGAATTCTTTCTCCCCTTGCTTAGAATCATTTGCAAGCACTTTAACAGCAACTGTCTCACCAGTTAACATCTGAGCTTTATAAACAGGACCAAATGCTCCTTGTCCAATTAATGTGGTAAAATTGACGGTTGCTTTCTGGAGATCCCTGATTGAACATCAAGAAAATCTAGACTAAGAAGTCTGCATAACTGAAGTATATAGTATTACATGGACATAATATATACAACTTCTAGCAAGGGCTTTGATACCCTCTGCCAAATTAATTGATAATAATATAGTAGTGGTTTAACCATGTCTGACTAATCCTACTCCTGCATCCCTTCTTATTTTCAAAAAATTCCAACCTTCATTAAATTTCAGCCAACCAGTCTATTAGTCTATCAAGTGTTAGCATGCATAGCTTTCCAATATTGGCACTAAACAAAAAGTCACCATGCAACAAATACAAATAAAAAATTTTGCAGGAATTCACGTACTTGTAAGAGTATTCGAGAACGCCAGAAGCAGAAATCATATTAGCCTTCTTGAGTCCTCCAAACCAGAAGGAAATGCCATGGTGTATACTAGTCCTCGGAGACTCCGTACCAACTGATGAATCTGATAATGCTGCACAAGAATCAATACCATTTTGACGAATAGGGATGGTTGCAGCCCTTCTGGAACTGCTATTTCCTATCTGTGATCGTTTCCTGTGGTACCTAAAGCAGAAGAATCCACCTATAGCCAAAAGCACTCCAATCACCACCCCTATCGAAATCCCAATGACCAGCCCAGATGACTCAACCTTCATCTCTTTCCTCCTCCTAATACATCCAATCTAAGCTTTTTTACATTGCCACACCTGTTGAAAACAGTACAAACAATAAAATTCCGACAACTAAGCAGCTCTGAAAACAATTCTCATGCTCAGACTTCATATATATCAGAGGATGGTATAAAATGTAGATAAACAGATTGAATCTTGTTTCTACATGTTCCGCAGAACACCAAATTTCTACTAAAGCATCCAACACTCAAACAAAGCAAAACTATCCAGAACCCAGAAAGCGAAAAAAAAAAATTAAAATGACGAAATACAGAAGGGAAAAAGGAAAGAAAGAAAGAAGGAACCAAAAGCACGCTAAAATAATAATATTTGATCAAGCCTTCCAGAGCCCATAAAGCAAAAAATCATTGCTACAATACAAGGGATTTACATATTATAAGACAAAATCCAAAACCCAAAAAAAACAAATATCTAGCCATAAACAAATTTAAAAAATAAAGAGAGAGAGAGAGTAGAATAACATAACTTCATGTGAACTACACCAGAGCGTACAAAAAATGCATATATAGTTGTAAAGATGCAGCAATCAAGCAAGCCAAGTTAGATTCAAACGCACGCAGAGGTAACGGGTCTCTGTTCCTCGTCTTTTTTGTTTCCCGTCTTGAAAAAAAAAAAAAAAGAACACTTGTTCCTCCAAACCCCTCCCCTTAAATCAAAGAGAGTACAGACCAAAGTTACGGGTAAAACACAAAGGGAAAAATGAAGTACTATTCTTGGCTTAGATGCTGGGCAAATTTGTTAAAATATTGCCCAAAAAAAGAAAAATTCGGCATTTATAGGTGTCAGAAAAATTTTTTTGACATCTAGAAAGGCGCCGCGTTTGGGAAACGCGGCGCTGAAATTTTTTTCTCAAATTTGTCAGTGCGCCGCGTTTCCCAAACGCGGCGCATGAACAGTAGTCAAGCGCCGCGTTTGGGAAACGCGGCGGTTACTGTTCACGGTACTTTTTTACTGTTCACTTTTTTTTTTTTTTTACAGAATAGGTAAGTATTTAAGATTTTTTGTATTATTGTTTAGGTAGATTTATAAGATTTAAGTAAAAGTAATTGAGGTAGTTCAATATTTGAATTGAAAAATTTTAGATTTAAAAATAATAAAGCTACAAATACCAAATTTTGATATACC
>CM045572.1:2375349-2439547 GCA_024721245.1 Mitragyna speciosa
ACATTACAGTAACATACATTTTGTATAAATCCATTCATTTCTTTTCCAGGATATCAAAAGAGATGGTATTGCTGCATTCATTGCAGAAGCATTATGAGATCCAGCAGACCTTAACAGAGTCCTTGATTGGATTATTTGGTACTAAAGTCCTTGATTGCATTATTTGGTACTAAAGTCCTTGATTGCATTATTTGGTACTACTAAGAGCCTAATCAAATGGTGAGGTACTTCTTTTAAGGCAGTTATAGAAGAAAGAATCATGAAAAACTTGACAACGCCAATATCAAGGACTGTTTTCCACCCAAAAAAAAAAAAAAGTGACTGTTTTCATCATAGGGAGCACTTCTGATCTTTAGTTCATTATCATTTATCTGGTGTGATTTCTTGATTTATTTTACTAATCCAGTACAATTTTGAACGCCAGAACGAGATTTTCACTCTTTGGTTTCGAGAATATCAAAATGCATGAGTACCTAAAATAGCAATTATCCTGATTTAAAGATCATATGTCTGAGTCTGATAAAAGAATATGAAGCCTAATACTGTAACATTGAGTGACCCGTCCTGCATATTTCGTGGTCCTCTCAAGTAGCCTAAGTCGTGAGTGTATTAGCCAACTCAAAGTGCAACTAAAAGTTTACAAAATTACTAGTGCAAAGCACAGCGCAGGATTTGTAGAATTATTTCGTGTATAGAGATAAAGAAAACGATTTTATTTTTGTATGCCCTCATCTAATCAAATTTTATGAGCCATGAAACACTAGTATTATATGGCTATCACTTACTACTAAAATGTAAATTAACTAATTGACAAAAGCATTTATCATGAGCTGTTTCTAGGAGGGAGGACTAACATATCATGTTCCTAAAAAATTCTCCACAATGCTGATTAATTAGGAGTAATACGATACTTGAAACATATGCAACAAATTGTGTATTTGAACATCTTATTACTAGTAACCAACTTATGAACTTAAAACAATCATCTTATTTATAAAGAAAAGAAACATGAACAAAATAAAAGATTTTTTTTTATTCTTTTTTAAATACGGACCAGGATTGCGAACAGCGGCATGAACCCGGGAGCCTTTTTCAAGGAGGGATTTCACCAGCCATGAACCTATGTAGCCTGATCCTCCGGTCACACAGTATGTGATGCACCCTTCTTCTTGGCCCCTCCCCTCCTTTCTTGCCGATGTATCTTCCATTAATACAGACAAGTAAAACTAAATCAGTACCAGAACTTGTTCAAAATTAAGTGAATTAACTAATTGTGTGTGATCAATCAAAGAAAACAATAGCATGTGGTTGATTGTGTGTAATCAATCCAAGAACAGTGGTGATTGATGAAGTCTGACTCAAAGAGCTGAGAGAAAGACTAGAATTAGACTAGACGGCAGCTTCCTTCCTCAATGCCCGTGTCTTTCATTTTCACAATTTCAAGATGATGCAATAAATTAATGGCCAGTACAGTAAATCATTATGGAAACGATGAAACAAATTCATTTTTCTTTTATGGAAAGATGCCCTTCATGCATGCATGAGCTCCTTCAGGGGCGGAGATTGAGACACTTGTTGCATATGAATTAAATATGGTTTGCCCGTGGTGGATTAAATATTGGAGTGGTTAGCAATGAGTGAGGTGTCGTTTGCCAATGGGTTCTTTTATGTTCACAGCAACGCCCCACCCCCCCCCCCTCCTCTCTCTGTCCATCTCTCCTTAAAAAAAGTATCACTATTATTATTAAATCCATGCTCTATTGATTACCATTTGCAGGCGTTTTGCCTGCTTGCTGTAGGATCAGAAGTTTGCACCGTCTGTTTGATAATAGTCACGATGCCCATGTTCACTACCAGGATTCCATGTTTTTTAGACCTTGGTGAAACTCCTGTAACGACCATGCTCGTCTTCATTACGCTCTTTTTATACAGCCAAAACAAGCAAGAGAAGGAAAAATAAAAGCTTTGCCGTTTGGTTGTATTCTTTTTTCCCACACGCATAGCGTACAAAATCCTTACTTTTCCCTGTTCTTCTTCTATTTTTCTTTTTTCAAATGAGTTCTGGGCCTAGTAAAGAATACGGGACAAAAAAAAAAGGGGAAAAACTAACAAAATAAACAAGCTCGTGAAATCAATGACCACAAATCTGCAACACCGGTATTTGCTTTTCGGGCCGTTGCCAGCCTGTTAACTCAGAAGAGCCGTAAAGCCCATTTCAAAGAAGTTGCTTGCAAAACAGGTTTTGATCCAAAATTCTATTAATTGAGCCCCTATCAAACCCATTCTTATGGTGCTGCCACGTGAATTGAGCCTAATAAGAACTCAATTAATCGGATTAAAGATCAAAACCGTGCAAAACAGCCCAAGCTCATTCATAAGATAGCCAGGGACCGAGACTTGTGTGCACCACAATCAGCCGAACATTATCAGTTCGTGAACACATTCATAAACAATATTTGGTCTTCCTCCCATGCCATTCAAAAAAAAAAAAAAAATGTTTACAACTCCTTACAATTGTTAAATTGCAAATGTCCATTTCTACAAAACACTCAGATCACAAGAAAATACATGAGATGGGCTAAATTCGAGGAATGAATGCGGCTCTCTACTAAGAAGCAGCACCTGCTTCCGTTTTCTCCTCTTTCTTCTCTTGGATCACTCTCTTCCAGTTCTCTGCACTGTCAATGATTTCGCCTGTCTTTATCAGGTAGCGAACCCGCTTTCCATTATCTAAGGTTTTATGGCCTACCCTACTAGCTACATTTTGTTCTTTTGAGTATAGCATCACGTTTGAGCTGTGAATGGGTGCTTCGATCTGAAATTATTCAGCCCCAGATGTGAGATTATGTCATAAATGTAACTAGTAAACATGGAAAGCTTATCACACAAGTTCAGTGAAAACAAGTTACAGAATAGATAACATTAACTACAACACTCATAGCAAACTACTCAAGGCATGACACAAGCATCATCCACTGGGGAACTAAAGAGAGAGTGCAAAATGCAACAAGCAGCATACATGGGTCTATGGAAAAAACTGTTCAGCAGTAAAATACCTTGACGATTTGCCCTGGTTCATCCTCTCCCCGACTCTTCACATGCTTGGTCTTCAAGTTGATTTCTTTCACTTTTATGGAACTGTTATGCCTGAAAATCTCAGTAATTTCTCCAATTTTACCTTTGTCCCGTCCAGATATGACTTTTACTGTATCTCCAACCTTAACATGCATCTTAGGTAGTACTGGAAGGCTGTTTGGCTTGCAATCTTTGCGCTCCCATCGTTTTTGCTGTGCATTAAAAAAGTGCAAGAACCATGAATAATTGATGCAATAACTGTCTTTGTTGCTGAATTGATTAAAAGACAAGATTGGTTCTCTAGTAAAGTCTTCATTTATTAGAAGTCCAAATTGGACACGCACTTTAGTAAGTGCCATACAACAGATAAGCAAGAGATCCTGCACCATCAGATTACTGAAGCAAATTCAAACAGTAGTGCCCTCCTGTTCATCGGAAAAAGCAACCATGGAGAACGTTGCAAGGCAGTTTGAATGTTTCAATACTTCAAGCTTTAGACCCAATCCAGTTGGTTTAGAAGCAAATGTCTGGCGCTCCTCCTATAATATTTACTAAGAACAAGAAAGAATTTGCATTGCCTTTCTATACATTTTACTGTTAATAAATTTCTTAAGTCCTCAATGAAGCTATCAATTTAAGGAAAGTTCAGATAAAAATTGTTTCATTAGTAAGAAATGCCTTTTGGATTTTTTTAAACACAATCTGCAGTCTTGTGTCGGAGACAGGTGTTCTTGCTTCTACAGTTTCTATCTTTTCATATGGCGATAAAGCTTTATATATATTGATTAGCATAGAAAGAATATAAAGTTTGAATACTAGCTTGATAAATTGAAAACAAATTCATATAACTAACCTTTGCTGCAATTAAACATGGATTCTCCATGGATGCAACCTGCATCACATCATCAGAAAGTGGTTACCAAGTGATGAACGACATTAAATATCAGCATTCAAAGCAAAGCAGACAATAACAACTCAATTAGAGAAAAATGCATGTCACTGAGTGAGTAAAGTAGGGTAAAGAGAGAGTAAAACAGAAAATGCGGACAGCTACTGTCGTAATAACTACAAGAACCCGCATTCCCTAACAAAAATTTGTAAACCAATAAACAAGTTACTAGTTCACTAAATTGGTAGGAAATTTATGCTCCAGGGATATCTTTAGGATAGGTTTGAAGTTACAAACAATCTCAACGAGTGACTACTTCATCTATGCAGGGTTCTTGGATGTGATATTGTGAGCATTTTACAACACCTTGCAAAATTAAGAAGTAACCGATCATTTCTAATTGCATTCCTGAAGTTCAAATAAACCCACAGGCATCAGGATATCGAAAGGCCGGATGTCCCCTTAGGACAAGTCCTATAAAAACTAATAAAATGAAGCTCTATAATTACTTATAACAGCATAACTACTACTTTTCCAGAAAGATTTTGAAGTGACTAGCACCACACAAAAAATTAAAAGATGAAATCAAGTTAAACATTGTCCATCTTCATTTTTAAGACACGGATTAGAGGCAAATAGACAAAAAGACTTTCACTTGAAACAGAAGACATGTCATAATTAAGTTTCTTCATACACTATAACTTTTTATTACCAGAAAGTTAGAAAAATGAGCTTTTGCATATGAAGCAGCAAGCAGCTATTCCCCACAAAGCCCAGAAAATGGTCCAAATTCACCTAACATTCTTGATCATAAATTAACACTAACAAAATAATCCTCAATAGTTGCAAAGAATATATGCTTAATGCGCAAAGTTTGCAACTTTATCCGAAGCCCCTAATGGCTAAAATTAAAGAAAGAAAGAAAGAAAACAAGAGAACCCTTTTGAATATTAACCATCATGACTCAAGAGAATACAGGAACAAACCTTATTATCTAAGAATTTCAAGAATTTTTCAATGGAACTGAATTAAACAATAATTAAGGAAATGAAAAGTAGTGAAGAAGGCGTACCTGAGGTGGGCACAGAGGAATAGAGAAGCGTAGGCCGAGAAAACTGTTGGAGGAGAGAGAAAGAGAAGTGAAGGAGCTCTGTAGAGCTGCCATTGCTGCCATGTCTGTTTGCTGCTGCAGACTAGGAGGAGAAGACGAAAAGAAACAAGATAACGCTCTACGGACTATCGTCTATACTGCTGCTGTGGATTATCCAATCCTACGCGTATAGCTTGAGTTTGAACCCGACCCGAATTTTATCTATTTAATTTTGGGAAAACTTCTTGTAGGTTAACTGATTTTGGTTTAACTATAGGAAGAAAAGATTTAAAGAAGAATAAAATTTGTTAGGAGACCGAAAAGAAGAGAGAGAGAAAACTCCTTAAACCATTTCTAGCATGAGCCAATGTGACTTGGCATTCAGTAAATACAAAGAGGTTTGAACTAACCTAAGAAAAAAAATCTTAATTTAATTGATTTTAATTTTCAGAGAAAGTAAAAAAGTTCCGAAATTAAGGAGCTATTGTTCAAATTCTTTAATCATTATCACCATGGGTATCATTAACCCTACTATGAGTATGAGTTTTAATTATCTCCCAACATGTTTGGTTTAATAGTGGAATGAGTATCATTATAAAAATGTTTGTTTGGTTTACTGGAATGACTTTCAAGTAAATTTTAAAATTTTTAAATATTTTATTTATGATATACATATTTTTTAGATTCTTATTTTGTATCTTTTTAAAGAAATTTTCTAGAAAGGCTTCTTTAATTTTAAATATAGCCATGCTCTAATTTGAAAATTATGCAAATGATAACCTAAAAAAAAAAGTCATTTTTATTAATATAGAGTACTATAAATCTTTCTTATTCGGTTCAAATTTTTATAAAAAAAATTGAATGTAAAAAATTTTTTATTAAAAAAAAATTTTATAAAAAAAAATTTTAGAGTACTAATCAAGAATATTCAAAATCAAAAGACATAGCAGAGAGAGAAGGAAAAAATAATAGCATATTAGATAGCTCAAAAGATATTTACTTTTTTAGATGGTGTGTATTTACCCTTAATCATAAGGATTAATAGGTTTGATAGAATAATAGTTTAAGAATCATTAACACCTCAATTAATCACTTTTGTTCCCATTGGATGATAATGATAGTTGTTTTACAAACATCAACAATGAATGTCATTACTTGTGGCACCCATATTCCTCCTTAATTCCTAAACTAAACATCCCCTAAATTGATCCTGTTTGACGACTTTATATATTGCTGGCAGAGACAATGTGAAATAAGAGAACACCTCGAATAACCGGCCCAAGAATGGCTGTGATCGATGGATATTGTTATCCATTCCTAATCTCCAGATGGAAATAAAAAACAAAATGTATCAATTTATCATCCTCCACCAGTTGGATTAATGGATCATAATGCGAAGAGAGAATTACGGTCCTGACCTGAATATAGCAATCAGAGAAACATGAAAAGAAATAGCTTAGACTGCAGACAAAGATCTTTCTAATACAAAATTGTCGAAGAGACTGTACATGGTGCATTTCCATCAATAACTGCGTGAGAAATTCGATAGAAGCTGATATTTTACTCTGCTCTTCGTTTCAATCAATTACACATGGATTTACAAAACTTTGGGAGGGAAGAAGAAGAAAATGTTAAAGAGAACTGTTATGTTACAGTGAGGTCACAAGGCAAGCAAATTCACTGTCTATCAAGCAGAATTCAGAACGATTGATGTATTCCTATGTATTAACCACATATTTTACAGATCAACGCTAAACAAATTAATGAATGTAAAAGTATCAGCTAGACTTCACAAGAGTCAGTGATGCTATCCACAGATTCCACGTGCCGATGTCCAGAAAATGTACTTTGATGGTCTGACTGATCAATGTTGACTGTAACCTCGTCAACTGTGGCAGATAAAGACCTTTTATGATGCTTCCTTTGATTTCTCATCTTAAGAATCCTTGATAACACCTGCACAATGTCCCTCATGGAAGGCCGCTTTTTAGTAGGATGATTCACGCATTTGTAAGCCAGAGCTGCCACATCGTTGAGTTCTTGCAAATCAAATTTCCCATCAAGACGAGAATCAACAATTTCTTCCCATCCTACTTTTCCTTCAGTATTCATAGCCGCCTATTATCAGAAGCTTTACTCGTTTAATGAAGGATAGATTTGGATGGGAATAGATTATGCAGGAACGGAAACGAATTGAAATTACATTAGCACAGTACACTAGATGTATTTAGAATTCATTAAATTTTGCAAGTGTACAGAACAACAGGAACATTGTTCACATGGCAAAGGCATATTGTACCGTATTTTGCACTATCACATCATTTATGATGGTTGATTGATATCTTCACGAGCCTCTTCTAATTAATATAGTTACCTCAAGAAATCATGTTCAGAAACAGAAATAAATGCTTCAGTAAGAGAGGTTCAACCAATTCCTCTAAAAGCTAGAAAGAGAACGAGGGCAGCTTTCCTAGCTACTTGTGCCTAAAATTAGCAAGTGCATATTTGCTTCCATTTGCTTTTGGTTAGATTGTGTTTTTTATGCTGAGAAGAAACAGAAATAACTTACTAGTTCGACATATTCCATTAATCCTTGAAGCGGATTTCTTCCCGCAATAAGCTCAAACAGCAACACCCCAAAGCTATAAACATCGCTTTTCTTAGTAAAGGCCTTTGTTGATATATATTCAGGATCAAGATATCCAAAAGTTCCACAAATATTTGACACATGCTTGCTGACCATTTCTTCCCTTGAAAGCCCAAAATCAGCCACCTATGAATTAAACAGCAAACATGTGGTTAAATGAGTATATAAATGCCTTGACATCTACATCTGAGAAAAAGAATGTTTATGCATGCTGAATGATGTCAGAAAATGAGATGAAACAAGAACAGCCCAAAAACAGTGGATCTACACAACCAATGCTGCTAGATAATCACAGAATCTAGTTAAGTTTCAATTTCCACTCTGAGAAGCAAGAAACGGGAAATGAGAATGACATACCCTGGCCCTCATGGACTCATCCAACAGAATATTGGAAGATTTAACGTCACGGTGTATCACAGGAGGAACTGCCTGCAAATAATTTGTCAATAACCCAGAAAAAAAGCCATTAAACCTCCACAAATGCATCAATATGCAGAAGTGTATGTCCAAAATATGATCATAGCGAAGGATCAAATGCAACAAACGAACAGCTTACCCCATCATGAAGATACTCCAAGCCCCTCGCCACATCCAGAGCAATTTGAACCCTCAACTCCCAGCTCAAAGGTTCGAGCTTTTCACCTGAAAGAGACCGACAAGTAAGCATTCATGACATGACTGATATAACAAAATTAACCAAAAACTTTTTCTCTAACTTACACAATATAGTTAATTTGGCTTTGACGACTTGATAAACAAACTAAAAACTTATATGCCATGTGTCCTGAAAAATTGACTCAAAAGGAATTTGGTGGCTATTTCACTTAATAAAGGTTCACTTTCACTTACTTCACAACCTCAAGGATGTTAAATTTCATTCGAACAGAACTTGTGACATTCAGTTGAGTACTCAAGTTTTCTACTTAAATGGGCTGCAAAGAGCTAGAGTTCAAGAAATTGAACAAAAAAAAAAAAAAAGGAAGATTAAACTCTCTGAGTAATTATGTTCCTAGACCATACCAACTTGAAAAAAATCTGTCATGTTAAATGCATTCCCTATATTAAGACTATACGTGTTTATCCTTCCTCGGCACTAAACGTTGAGCCTTATTCATTGTTAGGTTCCAAAAGTTGCCACTAGATCTGCTATTTCACATCCTCAAAAAAAAAAAAAAAAAAAAAAAAAAAAGATCTGCTATTTCACTGTTTCATATAATCATAAAGTGCTTTTAGCTGCTAATGCAATAGCTCAACACATAGCTTTTAATTGAGTTTGATAAGCTACTTAGATACATTATCGCACCACAAATGTAGAAATGATACATCTGCAATTTCACTGACTTGAACGTTATATTTTTCATTTACATGTGTAAGTCACATATGTAGGAAAATTTTGCTTAAATAGATCCAGAGTATTCATCTTCTCACTAAATTCTTACATACTCTCACAAAAATAATGAACTAAGGAAACATTTTAGGCACATATAGAACTTGAAACTAACCATACAAATGAGAAGCCAAAGAGCCTCTACTCATGTATACATAGATAAGCATATGCTGGCCCTTTTCTGCACAATAGCCTACCAAATTTACAAGATTCCTGTGATGCAACCTTCCAAGTAGCATAACCTGAGAATGAAGGAGATATATAGTAACTAACAGTGAGAGACAAATAAAACAGAGAAAAGGTCTTGATATTTGACAAAATAGCTGATATGTCAGGAAGAACAAGAGTTTAATCAAGGATGTCAAATTTCTTTTTTCTCCCAGAGAGTGGTGATAAAATATTATATACACTTTCAGAAGCTCAGTCCATTTACCAGATCCAAATGAATATACCAAAAATTTACATATATATGGAGAAGAAAAGTGATCCTATTTCACTCCACAAACAAATACAAGTAGGAAAAAGAGATAGAGTTAGAAAGTTAAGGTGATTTATCACATTCAAAACTTTCAACTAATTTAACACTAACATATCTAGCAGTGTAATTGGTAAACATAATTTGCTTTCCTCATGCAGTGTTACTTATGGGCAAAAAATGCATTATCTTCCGGCCTGGGTGATTCTAAAAGGCTGTGTATTTTATATCATGATGACACAGCAAGCAGGTAGCTTTTGCATTTTTAAATGCCTAAATGAGTAGGAAATTGACGGAAGTAACTATTACTTTCTTATGAACGATCCACCAAATATGGTTTCAAATACTGTTATACCAGTAAAAATGGTTATAAAGTCAGTCTCCACAGCTTAAAATTTCTACAGGCAAAAATTCTAAAACAGCCTGATAAATTCAAGATAGATCCCCATGGCACAGGAGCAAGTATAAGGTCTTCCATTCTTGTAAGCGCGCCTTTAGCGATCCAACCAAAAGGTAGAGATTGTAGCTAGGAAAAAATTGCAGTTTCATTCAGAAATTTAGGCCACAATTAAGACCACCTCGGCATGGAATTCTTTCTCCCCTTGCTTAGAATCATTTGCAAGCACTTTAACAGCAACTGTCTCACCAGTTAACATCTGAGCTTTATAAACAGGACCAAATGCTCCTTGTCCAATTAATGTGGTAAAATTGACGGTTGCTTTCTGGAGATCCCTGATTGAACATCAAGAAAATCTAGACTAAGAAGTCTGCATAACTGAAGTATATAGTATTACATGGACGTAATATATACAACTTCTAGCAAGGGCTTTGATACCCTCTGCCAAATTAATTGATAATAATATAGTAGTGGTTTAACCATGTCTGACTAATCCTACTCCTGCATCCCTTCTTATTTTCAAAAAATTCCAACCTTCATTAAATTTCAGCCAACCAGTCTATTAGTCTATCAAGTGTTAGCATGCATAGCTTTCCAATATTGGCACTAAACAAAAAGTCACCATGCAACAAATACAAATAAAAAATTTTGCAGGAATTCACGTACTTGTAAGAGTATTCGAGAACGCCAGAAGCAGAAATCATATTAGCCTTCTTGAGTCCTCCAAACCAGAAGGAAATGCCATGGTGTATACTAGTCCTCGGAGACTCCGTACCAACTGATGAATCTGATAATGCTGCACAAGAATCAATACCATTTTGACGAATAGGGATGGTTGCAGCCCTTCTGGAACTGCTATTTCCTATCTGTGATCGTTTCCTGTGGTACCTAGAGCAGAAGAATCCACCTATAGCCAAAAGCACTCCAATCACCACCCCTATCGAAATCCCAATGACCAGCCCAGATGACTCAACCTTCATCTCTTTCCTCCTCCTAATACATCCAATCTAAGCTTTTTTACATTGCCACACCTGTTGAAAACAGTACAAACAATAAAATTCCGACAACTAAGCAGCTCTGAAAACAATTCTCATGCTCAGACTTCATATATATCAGAGGATGGTATAAAATGTAGATAAACAGATTGAATCTTGTTTCTACATGTTCCACAGAACACCAAATTTCTACTAAAGCATCCAACACTCAAACAAAGCAAAACTATCCAGAACCCAGAAAGCGAAAAAAAAAACAATTAAAATGACGAAATACAGAAGGGAAAAGGAAAGAAAGAAAGAAGGAACCAAAAGCACGCTAAAATAATAATATTTGATCAAGCCTTCCAGAGCCCATAAAGCAAAAAAATCATTGCTACAATACAAGGGATTTACATATTATAAGACAAAATCCAAAACCCAAAAAAAACAAATATCTAGCCATAAACAAATTTAAAAAATAAAGAGAGAGAGAGAGTAGAATAACATAACTTCATGTGAACTACACCAGAGCGTACAAAAAATGCATATATAGTTGTAAAGATGCAGCAATCAAGCAAGCCCAGTTAGATTCAAAACGCACGCAGAGGTAACGGGTCTCTGTTCCTCGTCTTTTTTGTTTCCCGTCTTGAAAAAAAAAAAAAAAAGAACACTTGTTCCTCCAAACCCCTCCCCTTAAATCAAAGAGAGTACAGACCAAAGTTACGGGTAAAACACAAAGGGAAAAATGAAGTACTATTCTTGGCTTAGATGCTGGGCAAATTTGTTAAAATATTGCCCAAAAAAAGAAAAATTCGGCATTTATAGGTGTCAGAAAATTTTTTTTGACATCTAAAGGCGCCGCGTTTGGGAAACGCGGCGCTGAAATTTTTTTTTCAAATTTGTCAGGCGCCGCGTTTCCCAAACGCGGCGCATGAACAGTAGTCAAGCGCCGCGTTTGGGAAACGCGGCGGTTACTGTTCACGGTACTTTTTTACTGTTCACTTTTTTTTTTTTTTTTACAGAATAGGTAAGTATTTAAGATTTTTTGTATTATTGTTTAGGTAGATTTATAAGATTTAAGTAAAAGTAATTGAGGTAGTTCAATATTTGAATTGAAAAATTTTAGATTTAAAAATAATAAAGCTACAAATACCAAATTTTGATATACCACTAAATTTTTAATATATCTTGTAGGTCATTTTTTTATTTTTCGAATGTGAAATCTAGTATTTAGAGAAAGTGTGCAAAAGTCTTCTGGTAAAATTATAATTTTAGCACGTAAATACCTTTTTGGTCAATTTTTGATTTTTAAATTCATATTTTATACTCTTGTACAAATTTCTAAATTTTGTAATTTTTTTAAATGAACTACTATTTTTTTGTGTACCACGTCAATTCAAGGGCGAAATAGTTATTTTTAATTTTTTTTAGAATCTTAAATTCATATTTCATAATTTTAAGCACATTTTATATTTGTGATAATTTTTTAGGTAAAAAAAAAAACGATTTTGCCTCAGATATGTATGCATTATAGAAAAAATAGTTTTTGAACCCAAAAAATTATCACAAATTTAGAATATACGTAAAAGTATGAAATATGAGTTTGGAATTCAAAAATAGCCAAAAAAAGGTATTCAAAAATTGAAATGATTATGTTGTCCTTGAACTGACGTAATACCTAAAAAAATAGTGATTCATTTAGAAAAATTTCAAAATTTAGAAATTTGTATGATGATATAAATATGAATTTAAAAATAAAAAATTGACAAAAAATATATTTACGTGCTGAAATTATAATTTTCCGGAAGATTTTTGCACACTTTCTCTAAAAACCAAATTTCCCATTCTGAAAAATAAAAAATGGCTCACAAGATATTAGAAAATTTAGTGGTATATCAAAATTTGGTGTTTATAACTTTATTATTTTTAAATCTAAAATTTTTCAATTCAAATATTGAATTACCTTCATTACTTTTACTTAAATCCTATAAATCTACCTAAACAATAATACAAAAAATCTTAAACACTTACCTATTCTGTAAAAAAAAAAAAAAAAAAAAGTGAACAGTAAAAAAGTACCGTGAACAGTACCGCCGCGTTTGGCAAACGCGGCGCCTGACAAATTTTATAAAAAAATTTCAGCGCCGCGTTTGGGAAACGCGGCACCTTTAGATACCAAAAAATTTTTTCTGACACCTATAAATGCCGAATTTTCTTTTTTTTGGCCAATATTTTAACAAATTTGCCTAGATGCTGAGGTACATTTACACACAAAATAAAAAAAAGGGGGGCTGCAACGCCAAGTTGACGTGAACCATTTTACAAGTACCTTTTTTCTGCTGATTATCAGCAATGAAAGCAGCAACAGTTACTGACACATAATCTTCTTTACTTCTGTTTCTTGAAAAAAAAAATGGTTGAAATAAAATGGAAAATTGCTGTTGAGAATGTGAAAGTTGAGAAGGTGGAGAAAGGAATCTATGTGGAAAGATTGCCAGGGAGAGGAGAATATGATTATAATCTGTTTTGTGGTGGCCAAAATCAGCTTTTGAAAAAGAAAATGAAGGCACGTAGGTAGGATGACTTTTACTACTAGTAATCCGAGGTTAATCTGGGAAGACGTTAAAGTGGGGAAAAAGAAAGAATCAATTGAAAATCTTTTTTTTTTTTTTTTTTTTGAAAACTCAAGACCTACTGGGGGGAAAAGGAGGAAAGGGGAGCTAAATTAATTCCATGATCCATTCCAAAATCTCAGTTTGTATAATTTCAAATTAACTTGTATTTAACCAAGTTTAGAGAGTCATTAAAATTCCTGCTAGTTGTTGGGATTGAGTCAATTCACAAAGATGATAAATTTTAATTTTAATTGTGCTTGTCAGATTCGTCATGAGTGATCATTTCCAATAGATGTGATGATAGATATTACTAAGTTTTTTACTTTTTGGGTCCATCATAAATTGGTCGAGTTTCCGAGTAAAATCAGAGGACTAACTTTTTAAGTTCAGTATGAATTATGTGATTAAGGATTGGTAGTTGGGTGCAATTAAATAGGGGTGATAACGGGTCGGATTGGCGGGGTGGTAACGGGTCGGGTTGAAACTCAAATATAATAGTCAACTCATCAAGTTACCAACTCGAAAATAGCTAATTTGAACATACCCCGAAACGGGACCCACCGACCTAAAAAAAAAGGGAAGGAGTAAAAGAAGAAAAGAAAAAAAAAAGAGATTAAAACATATATAAAAAATGATCAATTATATTTTTTATACACACTAATATCAAAGTCACTTACTAACATACATTTAATTTCACTTACAATTTACTTGATTAATTATCCAATGAATGAAATTTGTATTTGAATGTGAATGAGTGAAATAAAGTTACAAAATGTTAGGTTTTTTTTTTTTTCTGGTTCACGGTTTGACCTGAACCCGACCTGATTTTCTTCGTGGGTCAGTTGGGTCTGACCCACGAAGAAACCTGCTTTATTAAAATTAAGTTCATATCGAGTTTTCAAATCGTGTCAGAAATTATCACTCCTACAATTAGTTGTTAAGAGATTGTCAACCCCCTTGGGCTTTGGGGGACGGGGCGGGGGGGGAAACAATAGCATGGTATTTTTATATTCTATATGCAGACGGGTGTACGTTAAATGACACTTCAATTTGCCGTTGCTTTAGAATGAGTGCTCTACTCCGAGCAAGTAATTGAAGGGACAGTCTGGGAAGTGTAGAGTTCACTTTTGTTAAACAAATGGGCCTCTTTTTGCTAATATTTGTATAATTGGAACCAACTTTTAGCAACGACCATTTCAATTCAAGAATTGTTTGTTTTATCTATTTATTTATTGGGTTGGAAGAGAGAAGAGAAAGAGAAAGAGAATTGGGGGGGAGATTGTAAAGAGATCACAACAGATTTACATGAAAAATTATGAACAAAAAAGTACATATTGGTTCAATCACTGTGACTAAGTACGTCAATGGTTTGCTTCAGGACTCGAGAGTCATTAACACGTTGGGGGTTAGGTTTGATTTCACAATTCACTCCTTTAATCAGAGCACTAATTTTTAATTAAACCAAATGCAACACAAGTCGATGCTGGCGGTTGATTATTAAGGTGGGAAAAAGGGGTGATAATGGCAATAATCAACATCAAACCTAATCCAGAAAGCTTCATAGTACATTTTCAAAGTAAATACTCAACCAGAAATCACAATAACTGCACTTGGTGAAGCCCCTCCACGCTAGACCCTATTGAATATGATTTATTTTTTATATTTGTACCATCCATCCATAATTGTGACATTCATGTTGAAGATGAAAGCTCCTCATTATTTTATGGTTTAATTAGTCTCAACTACAAAACGACAATTAATTTCTTCATACGTCATTATGTTTACTAGGATGTCTTTCAATCTAAATTGTCATACTGCTGTAATAACTTTAGTAAATCTAATCGGCCATACCAATATCGTGGCTAACTTAGCATCTCCTTTTAATTTGCATTTAAGTCTTGGACTGTTCTTTGATCAAATCGAAAACAGAGGAGGATCAAGATTTGTAGTTTACTATATCGGATACACACCAATCACACTAAGGATTGTTCTCAATAACTTTTTTTACCTGATTTTAGCTTCTGATTCTTTTAAACATATATTTTGTGATCTTCTCAACTACTGTTTTATTTAATCAGGAAAAATTGATTTTCTACTTTTCTAAAATCAGTTTTTATAAAAATAAGAAACTATTGATAACAAGTCCTAGATTATTGTTGTGAACAATCAACATGCATGTAATTAATTTTCAGTGACCATGTTACTATTTAATCAGTGGGAATGAATATGGGATACTAAACCAAATAGTGCCAGAGATAGGCATGAAAGCCCGTCCCTTAATTCATATGCTAAACCAGTTATGGACATTAATATTATTCTGATCAAGAAGTATGCACTTTCAATTTCGATTCGACCAAAAACCAACTAGAACTTTGTGGTAGTGTGTTGGACGTGAAGGGTAGCCATGTCTGATATCTCCCCATTACACCAGAGAAGGAATCCTATATACTATGTTAAATCACGTGAACTAGGTACATCTGTAGGAAAGGCATTTTCTTTTCTTGCTTTTTTTTTTTTTGGTTTTAATCCGAAGTATCTGTATAAGAGGCTAAAAGTGCATATCCAACGGATTATACAATCTTTATTTTATTTTATTTTTTTATACCTACACTATTACATTGGTGAAGGAGATATGATGTTCGTGAAATTCGAACTCTCGATCTTTGGAGTGGAGTCAAATAATTTTAACTTACTTGACCATCTATTCGTTCGCCATCTTAATTTTAATTTGTTACTAATAAATGGCCAAATTTATGTTAATTAGAATTTCCTTAGAGCCGAAAGGTAATTTACTTATGTTGTTGTGTTGCGCAGTCAAAGTTGGATTGCAAATGGCCCAGCCAAAGGACCTTAGCCCAATTGGAGCTGTGGAGAGCTTATTTAACCAGACCATCCCAGTTCTCTTGGGAGGTTTGGACCTCATGGTTTGATCAGTTACTAGGCTCAAATTCCTAGCCCAATATAATTTGGCCCACTTCCAACCACACTAATCCAATTCAGGCATGTCGTCGCTCTGTCCAATAAGATCTTTGAACAGCCTTTGGTGCAAAATTTTGTTTTGTTATTTTACTAAAAAGTACACTTGAATTTAACTAAATAAAAAATTATCAGATTTTGCATTGGACTTGGTCCTCAAAAAAATCTCGATGGTGGGCCATAAATTTATATGATGATTGTTACAGATGACTTGTAAGAGCGGCAGCCTACTCCAATTATATGGTGCCTAAAAATTCACCAATTGAGGTAAACTTGAAAAAAAAACAATTTTCAACGATTCCCTTTCAATCTATTTTGATTTGAATAATGGAAGCAGCATGACTTGTGACCATTCTAAGATTAAAATGACTCTGCCGGGGACATACACATTTTATACAGGCAACTAGCACAATTTTGTATCTGCCGTTCATTTAGTTGACTTTTTAGGCATTTATTTTTCATTATCCTCACCTCTCAAGACTAAAATTAAAATGAATTATAGAACCCCTGAAATCAATTTAATTTCTTTCAACAGCTTTAAGTTTGTCGTAATTGACTAGCTATTTTCATTATTTTACAGGATTCCTTCAACTTGATGAATGAAGGATGAAAATAATGATAATAGAAAAGCATGTTTGAATCTTGACTACAACACAAAACCAATTCACTGAGGAGTGCACGCGCAAGAACAAAGTCGAAGCTGTAGACCATCCAAGAGCAAGAAGACAACATCCTTCCCTACAATTAAAGAAAACAAGAAAAGGAAAGAAAATTGTGTTATTCTGAGCCATGGACGGCGTTGTTTGACCTTATAATAATAATAATAATAATGTTTGACCAAGAATGAGATGGGAACACAAATTTCCAACTTATTATTTTGCCCATGTGCTTCTTTGTTTTCCTTAGGTTTGACCAAATGGTACAAGGGATTAAGTATTTATGATTTCTCAACAACAAACCAATTTCATTTGTGGCCTTGTCTTGCTTCAATGCCGACTGTTGATACAAGGGTTATTAGTATTCCTACCACTTGTTCTTTGTTGAAGGTTCAACGCGTTGTGTGAATTAATCTCAAATTTAGTAGTCTGACTCTCGAGATTAATTTGGTCATGGTCGTTAATAGGTCCCAAACAACTCGGTCTATATTTTGTTTAGAAATGTGTTTCCACTTTTCAGTACTGTCAACTTTCATTGTTTATCTCATTTAAGTCCTTTTTTTGGATAAGATTAAGATTTTGCTTCTAGATTAAAGCTCATCCCACTATACTTTATCGTATATATTCCAGTTGGTGGATTACTCAAGATAATTTACTTTATTAATCAGTGATTATAAAGGACTAGGTTTGTTACAACTGACAAGATAAGACAAGACTTTAAGCAAAGCCAGCCATGAACACTTTTAGTGGCTGTGCCCTTGACAACAATGTTCATATGTTAGATACGTGCACAAAGAACACACATTTAGCATTACTCGAGAAATCAAATATTCAAGAATAGTACAATTTGATTTGGTTTTCGATGAGTGCTTTTCCCGAGGATTTAGCATGGGTTGAGAGTACTAGTAGACAAAAGTCTGGAGGCTGTTTCAACTTGCGACCTTTGAAATCAAACCTCAGGTACAAAAAGTCAAGTAAAATCTAGAGGCTTTATGACATTTCACATGTCATAAATTTAAGAGAGAAGAGTCAGAACCAAGCAAAATAATATTAAGGTTGTTAACATGATTCAGAAAATTCTCAGCTTTATGTGACCTTCCCTAACTTGGTTGCAATATCTTGAAATTGAAAGACTTGTCACAAATAAATCAGAACTAAAGAACAAGAAGGAAAAGTAACACAAAAGCCAAAAGTTATGCAGCATCGGAAGGATATAAAAGAGATAAACTTGTTCTTATCCTTCACTTTACTTACACTTGTGAAGGAAAAATTTTACATGTACCTAATTCACGACCCACTTGTAAACTAAAAAAGTTCAAACATATGTGAATATTTGTACGCTTTAATTAGATACTTATTCAGATGAACCATGCATTTTTGCATAGAACAACTTGCTTTGTTAGCGATGTAATTATGTTCGGGACCTAGGAAAACGGAATTAAATTACATTCCTCCTATATATATAAAGTCATGATTGCATCTTTCCAGGTACATGAATCAAGATTAAAAAGAAAATTATGCCATCCCATCATTAAGAAAAAGAACCAAAGCCTAAGCCAAAGCCGAAGCCAACCATTCTTTTCTTTCGCATCCATCACTTGTTTACCCGGAGGTTCCAGAAAAAGGCACATCAGTCACGTCCATTTCAACCCTCCCGCATCTCACCTGTATAAACAACTAAGCATCACAAACGCTTTTCAAATTGGCAGGGGAGCAGTATCTGCCTTATCAGGAGACATGTCTCTTTAATGCGACAAAAATGAAAAGGAATTTATTCCAGCAATATTGTATTTTTATAACCCGAATGATACTTCATTTTCTTTAATTAGACCTACTCAAATTTCTTTTATGGATGGACTAACTAAGAGTTACTAAGATCTCTATGAATAAGATCAAGACTATACTTTTTTAAGCTAATCATACATGGTCTAGCGATTAATCAAGCACAAGTTTCCCGTGGCATTAATCATTTTGGAGTCATTATAGGGGAAACAAGAATGTCAGAATTTATAAAGATTAATGTGTGGCCTTCTAGGTTAGATATAGGCACAAATTGAATCCTCGACCTTGTCGGGAAATATTTAGATGGATCCGGTCCACTAAATAGTTCCGTGGACCTCTTGGTCCAGAAATAACCACATCATTCATACGGTGAGCCATGAGTGATGTGGCTGCTTTTGGATCAAGGGGTCCACGAAACTATTCCGTAGACCGGGTCCATCCAAGTATTTTCCAACCTTGTCAATTTTATATCTGCTCATTATAAAATGTGATGTTCAAAACTGTTGATAAGTTTTTGGTTTCTGTTGTTGACAGGTTACAAATCTGAAGAAAGATTTCGATTGGATTAGAAGAAATATTTAATCTTCTTTCCTTGTGTAAGTAGCCCTCGAATGGGTTCTGAATTCTAACTTCCACCTCACATCTTTTCACACACAACATCATAAAATCCATGCCCCCTGAACAGAGACAAAAGAACTCATAGACGCATTTTCTGCAAAAAGAGTCAATTAAAATGGCAAAGTTACTCTTTTCACAAATAATCAATCAGTCGGTTTGATTCTCATTGATGCTATTGCAACCATTGGAATTTGCAACGTTCTTGTCCCCTGTAAGTCATGTTTGAAGATAATGATCAATATATTCTTTAAACAAAGATGGACATGCATTTCACGAGTAAATAAGATACTCCATTTTATAATTTCACATTAGTTCTTAACTGTTATCATGGATGACTAATCTCATCCATACCACCGCAACTAATTTATCATTTCTGCTAATTTCATTTCCCAAGAAGAATTAAACATTTGGAAAACCTTGTATTTAATTAATTTACTTTGCTTGATCTATGAACCAAGATAAACCAGGGCTATGTGTACTCTGTTTCATTCATGCTGCATAACACTACGTTACACATACGTGTAATTTTGATATCATTAAATTTTATTGACAAGTAAAAAAAGGGCACGTATCACAATATCAATGTATAGAATAATATTATACACTTTTTTATCCTCAATTCTCATTACAATGCATGATTTTGCCTTACATAATTGGGATAATGCTCCCAAATATTTTTTCTTTTATCATAAATCCTCATTACAATGTGTGTTTTTACCTCACCCAAATTAATGATGAGTAAACTCTCAAACTTTTTCGCCACACACAATTACGATGTGCTGACCAACCCAGCAAAGCTGGGTTGGCTAATATTTCACACTTTGAGCGTAACATAAGGTTTATTGCCGTGATCCAATTAAATGGGAAAATAACCCACCACAAAACACCAACAACAAAACAACAAATACCCCAAAAAAGAAAAATAAAATTTAAAATCTGTAGACTAGTAGCAAACAATTTTGCCAAGCACTTGCCAGGTAATAAACAACTAATAATATTGGGAGTTAGTGGTGTCCGAGTCATACCGCGTGACACGTCAGGTCAAAGTAGTCAAAATTGAGGAGATTCCCATTCCTCCACGTGTCACCTCATTTAATTCGATTGGCCGTGATTTATTGTCGGCGTCAACGAACATCAGTGAATTGAGAACCCCAGACGTTACGTTTGGTGTCGCGTGATCGTCATCGCCGTTAGGCGTTGACGTTTCCACTTGACTGCAGCGCGGCTTTGTTGTCTTTCCGGTCACCACGTACGTCGCCTCCCCAGACAACAAACCACACAGCAGCCGGCAGCGCGTCCTATGAGAGATGGAATTATGTTTGCATTTCTCATATGAACGAATTTTTTTATTACATAGAGACTTACTCTTTATTAAATTGGAATTCATGAAATTAATGTAACTTAGTTGAATTTATATATTGTTATGTAAAATAATGTAATGCGAGTATGGCATTAGTCTGAAAAGTCAATTCAACGATATGTATGTTTTTCTTAATAGGAACATCTTAATTTACTATACATTGTATCAAAAATTCAATTCAATGATATATATGTTTTTCTTGATAGGAACATCTTAATTTATTATACATTGTACTCACTCTGTCCCATTTTGATAGGCTTATTTTCTTTTTCATCCGTCTCAAATTATAGTCCACTTTTCTATTTGAAGAATGTAAATAATTTTCAAATTCTCTAAATTGCTCATATTTAATTACTTTGTTATAAGTGAGAGTTACATAACAAATCATGCATTCACATATCAAATAGAATTAATTTGACTTATGGTGTAATTTTTTATTTTGTATTTAATGTAAATATTTAATGATGGATTTAGGAATATTTTAGGAACATCATAGATTAATTTATTCTTTCAATAAAGTTAACTAATTTTTCTCAAATTGTGAAAAAAACTACAAGCCTATCAAAATAGGACAAAGGGATATGTATGATTACCTGAAAGACAGTGAAATATGAAAAAAATCAATTATAATATTATTTTAACTAGATTTCCATGTAAAACACAAGGAACGCAATAAAAATATAATTAAATACTTTCTTAATTTTGAATCTATACATATATATTCTTTTTGGTAAGACTCTAAGGAGTTATTACATAAAAATGCTGCATATTTTGAGATTTATTTAAATTGGTTTATAATATACACTTAAATGGGATTGTCATTTTCAAAATTATCTATTGTTAATGAAGTTTAACATGAAAGAGTTGTGACAAATGTTGTACGTGTCCTATCGAATTGAAGTTTAAATATTTTTGTCGACAAAAAAATACAATTCTTATTAATTACTAAAATTATAATACAAAAACGTCATCGGTTTTTCAAGTTATTACGAGAATACTAAAAATGCTTTTAATATTTAAAACACTTAAATACATAGCTTTAGCAACACACACAAAAATCTCAACAAAAATATTTTAACTAAAAGTTAATTAACACAATGTTTAATTGCAATATACAAACTGAAGAAAGAGCTCAAAGTGCATAACGATAGGAAACTTTATAATGTAGACATTTGCAATGTACACACTAGAATTGTGATAAAGATGTTTTGATTGTGATAAAACAATAATAGATTGAAAAAAAATAAGAGAACACTTTAATTAATTATATTTCACAAAAAAACGTAAATTATCTTTCTAAGTTTTATATAATGCCAAAATCTTATTTTCATTGAACATCACATGTTGCAATTTAAATCTCTAAACTTTAAAAAAAGAAAAATCATATGAAATATGCACAAATAATAATAATAATACTAATAAAGTGTGGCGAGGTAACTAATAATGGCTCCGTTTAGATAGCATTATTTGGAGTGTTTTTTGAGAATTATTTGGAAAAATTATTTGAATTGTCTTTTGTTGACTTTTACAAGAAAGATGAAAAACTATTAAAATGTGAATTTTTTTTTGAAGTGATATGATAATGGTTTGAAAAGTTTGAAATGGAAAGTCAAAATGCAATCCATATGGTTGAAAAAAATAGTGAAGCGGACATCCACTCTTCGTGCCCCAGTGCTCGCTAAGACATTTTTATCTCTGAAGCAGACATTTGCTTAAAGAAGCGGACTCGCTAAGACATTTCTATCTTTGAAGCGGACGTTCGTTTCGTCGTCTAACCTCAAAATCCACCGAAAATGGATCTCATTTTGTTACTCGTAATTTTTTTAATATTTCTAAACAAACTTTGAACATATACATGCTTGTTTTTGTGAATAATTGTGTAAAAATTCTCTAAAGTTTATATAAAATTTAAAATAAAAACTTTATAGGAAAATTTGATAAAAAAATTTGGCCAAAAAATATTCAACATGCCAAACACAATTTCAAAAAAAAATTTTCACAAAAATCTCCAAAAAATTGCTATCCGAAACAGCCAATATTCTTTATCCAAGAACCTTCTTTGTGTGCTGCACAATCCCCATAAGGTGCGCGTGGCTCTACCCAAACCAAAAGCCAAAAAGACACAAGTTGATAGCGCAAAGAATGTTCGCCAAAAGTCGAACGTGTAGACTCCGCAACTAACGGTTCGATCATCGTCACCCAGTCTCCGTTACCGTTAAAAACTACAGCACAGCTCCCTCATCAGCTCGCACCATGCCTCCCATTTATATAAAATCCAGCTACCCAGAGCCCACAAAAAACCCATCTTTTATCGGCTCAAAACTTGATCTTTTGGAAATATTCAAATCCCATTTACTTAAATCCCAAGTTACAGAAGAAGAAGGAGGAAAAAGTTGAATTCTTGATATTTCAAATCTAAGTTATCTCAGGTACTTAATTATTTTCAGTTGTAATCAGTGTTCAATTTTGTTGATTTTTCGAAGTGGGCAATAGTTGACAAGTAATTTTTCATTTTCTTTTTGGGGTTTTGATGGTCAAGTTTTGTTTCTTAGTTAAAGAAAAATGAAATAAATAACAGAAAGATGGAATTCAAAGGATTGAGGAGACTTGCTTTTATTAGTCAAGCAGTTGAATTGGGCTTCTTTGAATACTTGGTTCTCTTTAATTAAGCTCAAGTCAATGCACAAAAAAAGGGGGAAAAAAAAAGATTGCAACTTTAGTATTTCTTTTGAGTTTCTTGGATGTTTCTCTTGGTTGATTAAAAGCAGGAATTTAAAGGGTAGGTGTTTTTTGAACCATTGATCTTATAGGTACAAATTGAGAGAGAGGTTCATAAACTCGTAGTTGTGAAGCAAAGATGTAAACGAAGAGGAGAAAAGTATACCTTATTTGCTTGCCTCTTTTGATGTTCTTATTTTCATTGTTTGGATTGAATACCATAATTATCACTCTTGCAGTGTATTTGCTCCTGGTATCGAAAAGTTTTCTCTCTGCATGATGAAACTATCAGGATTGTTTTCTTTCTTTTTGCTGGTTTTGGTTAATAAAAATCGTGTGTTATGGTTGTTCTTTTCCATATTTTTCCTCTTTTTCTTTAGATTGAAATCTGAGGAGAAGATTGTCAAAAGGGTTATAGGACCTGTGTAACAAACCCATAGGTATTTTGCAAAACTGCATATCTAGCAAGTGGTCTATGGAGAGAAAAATTAGGAGCTAAAGAGGAAGGAAATGTTATCCTTTGACTTAGGTGTCAATTTTTCTTTATATTGTCGGAAAGATCTGTTAATTTAATTCTGTCGAATATAGTTTTAAAGCTTTGGATTACTGGAAGTCGAATTGTTTCTATTAGAGACACTGGATGAATAAACTGCGTGCAAGGGCTGACTCTTACATTTCTTTCACGGGCTTTTAATGCATCATATACTCCGTCAACTGCCTTCTTTTGTTTTTTTTTTTCTTTGTTTTGAGGATGGATATGTTGGTTAAGATCTGTTATTGTCATTCTTATGCAAAGAACTTTCACTTTTTGTTTGTTGGTCTTTTTCGAAAATTCCTTTTGTTTACCAGTTTGGACTAAAGAATCTTTTCTAGTTGATTTTTTCGAGGGATGTGCATGATGCAAGTAATTTTTTTATGCATTAGAAAATTGGTAGTGTAATTCTTGAGTATATACATGACTAACATCAGCGACAGTTTAACTGTTTCTTTTAAATAAGGCCATAACATCAAATTTATTGCTTTCTGTGGACTTTGCAGGGCCATCATCTCCTGCAAAATACTGAATTCTGCACTAGATATTAATCTGCTGTTCTTTGTTCTCCTGTAAAAGATTCCGGAAAGTCATTTGGTCCAACATCGATGTTATATTGAGGAGAATTGGTATATAAAACAGCTGATGCCAATTATCTCTTATGGATTCACACCAATTTTTTGCATATAGTGTAGCTGGTGCAGAATTATCATACTCTTCTTATTCCACTGTCCCTTCAGTACCTAATAGGCTCCACGGGTCTCTGAAATTTGATATAAGGAACTCACCTAATTCACCTTTCTTTTCTCATTTTGATTCGGAGACTGTTACAACACTGAGCGACGGTCAAGAACAGCACAGTTCAACAGAAAATCTTTCTGAAGTGAGTCCTTCCTGTAATTCTCCTTTAAATTGTACTAATAGTTGCTACCAACAGTTAAGCCAGTCTCGTGATTCTAGTCAAGAAAAACCACTAATTTTTTCTGGTGGAACTACTCTTTTCCAGAATTCAAGTAATGGTCAGAACATAAAGTACACTTTGCTGCAACTGGAAACTGCTCTAATGGAACCAGATGAAGAAGCAACAACATCATCTCCCTCTTTAGGGGAAAATAAACACCCACAACCATCAGGTCAGAGATCTAGCGCCTGGAGATATGAAAACCAATCTCTGGGACCACAGTCAATTCAATCTCAGCCTTTATATGTCTCCCAGTTGGGAAAATCAGGTCACGATCTTTATACAGAGAAGCATCTCAAAGCGATTGAAGACTTGTCTTTGAAGGGCTTCCCTCCATATAACCTTAAACAATTGCTGATAGAATGTGCTAGAGCACTATACGAAAATGAGCTAGAAAATTTTGATAAATTGGTTGAAACTGCACGTGGTGCTGTAAGTATCAGCGGCGAACCAATTCAACGTCTTGGTGCTTACATGCTTGAAGGGCTGATAGCAAGGAAAGAGGCATCGGGCACAAACATTTACCGGACTCTGAGATGCAAAGAGCCAGAAGGCAGGGAGTTACTTTCCTACATGCATATTCTGTATGAAATATGTCCTTACTTGAAATTTGGCTACATGGCTGCAAATGGTGCCATTGCAGAAGCATGTAGAAATGAAGATCGCATCCACATTGTAGACTTCCAAATTGCTCAGGGCACACAATGGATGACTCTCTTACAAGCACTTGCTGCAAGACCCAGTGGTGCTCCACATGTGCGTATTACTGGCATTGATGATCCAGTTTCTCAATATGCACGTGGAGACGGCTTGGCAGCGGTAGGCAAACAGTTAGCGGCCATTTCTGAAAAATTCAATATTCCCGTAGAGTTCCATGCAGTGCCTGTTTTTGCTTCGGATATTACAAGGGATGTGCTGGGCATACGGCCTGGTGAAGCTCTGGCTGTGAATTTCCCCCTGCAGCTCCATCACATCCCTGATGAGAGTGTTGATGTCACCAATCCAAGAGATGGTCTTCTAAGGATGGTCAAGGCACTTAGTCCCAAGGTGGTCACCCTGGTGGAACAAGAATCAAAGACAAATACTGCTCCATTTCTTCCTAGGTTTTGGGAAGCTCTGGAATACTATTTGGCAATGTTTGAGTCGATAGATGTCACTATGCCAAGGGACAGGAAAGAGCGAATTAATGTGGAGCAGCACTGTTTGGCCAAGGAAATAGTGAATATTATAGCTTGTGAAGGAAAGGAGAGGGTGGAACGCCATGAGCTATTCGGCAAGTGGAAATCCAGATTCACAATGGCTGGATTTCGGCAATATCCTCTTAGCTCCTACGTCAATTCAGTAATAAGAGGCTTGTTAAGGTGTTACTCAGAACATTATACACTAGTGGAGAATGATGGAGCAATGCTGTTGGGGTGGAAAGACAGGAATTTGATTTCAGCATCTGCTTGGCACTGATCCTTAGAATCTGGAAAGAACACAATGGAGAGGTAGATACAGAAACAACTGGTTTCTAGTTCCTAGAATCAACAGTTGAATAGTTGTTGTAGCCATGATAGCTTCCAAGCGTCCTTTCATCTAATTTTCTCATGCAAAATAGTTATAAACCTGATGTTGGAGATACAAGCTCTTTTTGTATTTTCTTATGTCAGGTTTTTTTTGTTTTGTTTTGTTTTTTTTTTTTTATTTCTTCCCTCCCATCTGTACCTTACAGAAGTTAGAATTGTCCATCTTTTGTTTTCGAGCTGTAATTACTTGATGATGCCCACTATAACAATATGCTCTTGAGCTCTACAGGTACATCAAAATTTTCATAGTTGATTTGCTAACTTCCAATAGAATTGACACGGGGCAAAGTATGTATAAGATATAACTAACTGAGGAGTAGGCAAATTCTTGGATAATAATACTAACAATCCCCGAGGGTTATGATGGTGGGCAATTTTCAAAATTTAAGCTTTATTTTTTCTTCAAAAAAAAAATAAATTAAGCGTTATTTAACAACATTAGTTTCTTTCCTCTGCCGAAAACTGAAAATCTCATGAGTGATTGCTTTAAAGGCAGGCTCCTTGTCAATCACATAATACATTTTTCTTTTATTTTCAAAACGATTTCTATGTATAGCAAAGCTATCGAAAAAATAAAGATACAAAAATCTCTCATCTCTAGAACAGAAAAGCTTGGAAAGTACACTGTGTTGATCTGCAGGAAGTATTGCCCTAAATTAATGAGTGGCACTGATCCTACACAAATTTTGGTTCATTTATTAAACGAGCGTGGTTCATTTATTAAACGAGCGAGCAATAAAGCTCGAGTTCGCATAATTAAACGAGCCAAGTTCGAGAACTAAATTTTAACTCGTTTAATAAACGAGGCTAGCTCGGTTCGTCTCAGCTTGTTTATTAAACGAGCACAAGCTCGAACTGGCAATACTCGGCTCAACTCGACTTGTTTACACCTCTATTTGGATGCTCATTTGACTATTGATTAAGTATTTTTTATTTTTATGGCTGATTGAAATGTGATTATAAGTTTAAAAAACTAAGCGGCTATCTATTTATTTAGTTTTTTATTTTTTAATTGCTTTGAAAATTATAGTTTTATAATATAATTTAACTTTAAGATCATTGATACTTGTGCTATTAGTGATTTAATGATGGTTTATAATTTTTTTCTTGTTTTATTTTTTATTTTAAAAATACTAGTGAATTATGATGGATTGGGTCGGGTACCTGGCCTATCCGAACCGATTTTGTAGGTAACTGAAAAGCGAATACCCTGCTACATGTGGACCAGTTTACAGTTCCAAATTTTGTTGAACTGGTAAGACCGGTTCAGTTCAAAGATTTTGTTCATGGACTGGGTACTCAGGTCTATGAACACCTCTAATGCTACGTAGGTACATTAAAACTAATCACACATTGCCAAATAATACAAGATGTGACCCACTATCGCCACGTGACGATAAATTATTAGTTCTAGTATACCACGTGATAATGCACGTTATGCATTTCATACTTTTTCCCGTAATCATTTCATTCGGGGCCCAAAAATTTATTATAATGGGCTATAATGAAGACAAGTGCTTATGCCAGCGATTTGATATTTTCACTGCTCTAGTGAGTGCCATGAGAACCTTGGTCAACCAACTAAACCAACAAGCCAAAATTGTTTTTTCACCCCCGGAAACGGTGCTAACGTTCCATTTTGTTTGTTTCTTTTGGTAATATTATTAAAAAATTAATATTGTATGTTGGTAAAATAGGTGAGATAAAAAAGTAGTTAGAAATATTAAAAAAATAGTCAAAAAGTATGTTTGGAAATTACTTTAAACTAATTTTTTCAGAAAATGACTTAGCATCTGCAATGAAGAAGCTGTAGGGAAATTGCACTCTGAAGACTGATGCATGGATAAGTATTATGTCTTTATCCTCTTCATTTTCAAACATGAAAATTTACATGCGAAAAAGGCACTGACATATAAAATCTAAGAGAGTAATTCTGCTTAAACTTTTTTATTTTATTTTTATTTTTTGGATAAGGAAGCATACGTCCACTCCCTTTCTAAGCTTAAACATATTTAAAACTTCTTGGAGTTCAAATTTCTCTGAAATGGAAATTGTATAAGACCATGAAATTAAAGCTCAACCTGCCCTGATAAGATGACTTCTGTTATGACTGCCTACATCCGGCAAAGAAATCTATAAAAAATACAGACGGCCCATTTCACAAAAATCTTGATTGGAAGGAACATTTAAGACGTGCGTGCATCTTTTTTGTTCTTTCCTTTTTCTTTGTTTAAAAAATTAACACTGAGAACAAAAAAAAAAAAAAAAAAAAACCATCTCTTGTGGAGTTGTTCAAGCTCTTATGCAGCCAATCCACAAAACTTTGACTAGGACGGGTGTGAGGCAATACATATCTCTCTACCAACAAGAAGAATCACATGATAAATTATCGCTAAAATTTACAAAATTGGATTTTAACATATTGCAGAAGTTTCATCAGAAGGAAGTATGTGGCCTAACAAAGTAAGTCATTGACCTAACAGAAATCCTTTGCCCAAAATAAGAAAAGATTTTGGCAATTGCTAGAAAATAAAAGGAACATTTCTGTGACTTCCATCTTGAATCTTTACGTTACAGATGGTGGAAAGGCTTAGGTGACGTTTGGTTCAAATTCCTCAATTACTATCACTATGTATATCATTAACCCTACTCTGAGTATGGGTTTTGATGATTCCCCCCAATATGTTTAGTTTAATAATAAAATGGGTATCATTATAGTAATACTTATTTAGTTTATTGGAATGACTTTCAAGTAAATTTTAAAAATTTTAAATCTTTATTTATGATATACATATTTTTTAGATTTCTTATTTGTATATTTTTAAAGAAAATTTTTAAAAAGATTTCTTCAATTTTAAATATAAGCATACTCTAATTTGAGTTTTATGCAAATAATAACCTTAAAAAGTCATTTTTATTGTATTAACAGAGAGTATTATATATCTTTGATTTTTAGTTTATTTTTTTATAAAAAATTGAATGCAAAAAAATTTATAAAAAAGAATTTTTATAAAAATTTTATAAAGTACTAATAAAAAATATTCAAAATCAAACGACGAGAGAGAGAGAGAGAGAGAGAGAGAAAGAGAGAGAGTATATTGGGAGTGAGTAACTCAAAAGATATGTGTTTTTTTAGTAGGGTGTATTTTTGCCCTTAATTATAAGGGTTAATGGGTTTGATAGAATGATATTTTGGAGGAAATCATTAACACCCTAATTAATTATTATCATTCCCATTGAATGATAGTAATAATTGTTAAAAAAATATCAACAATGGATATCATTACTTATGATACCCATTCCCCTCCTTGATTCCCCAAAACCAAACACCCCCTTATATTTTGCTAAGAACTTGCCTTTTGCAAGAGACCGATTGGTAGAGTGCTACTTTTGGATATTGGGAGTGTACTTTGAGCCCAAATATTGCCTCGCTAGAAGAATTCTAACCGAAGTAATCTCTATGACTTTCATCATTGACGACATCTATGATGTGTATGCCATGCCACTCTTGATGAATTAATTGTTTTCACAGATGCAATAGAATGGTACTTCAATTTGTTTTTTTTTTTTCCTTTTTGGCTTTTTAGATTATTTTTAAATCTGTCAACTTTAAGTATAAATTACCGCTATAGTAAGTTCTACCTTTCTCACTGCCCGATAGTATAATTTTTCCTACAATCACACATCCCTTTGGAATTTTTTGTGATTGACAATAATTTGGCCTGGAGGCCGGCATTGATATCCAAGCGGAACATTAATGCATTGGATCAATTACCATCTTATATGAGACACTGTTACCATGCCTTGTTGGATATATGCAGAGAATTTCAGGAAGAGTTAGGCAAGGAAGGCAAATCAGAGCGAGTCAATTATGCCAAATTAGAGGTAATGTGCTTCATCATGGTTATTAGCAACTTGGAATGTATAGTAAAAGAATAACAAGTATATTAATGTGATAATTCCATCTTCCAAATGCAAAAATTAGCGAGGGCCATATTTTCAAGAGGCCAAATGGTTTCACAATGGTTATGTCGCAAAAACTGAGGAGTACATGAAGGTTGCACTCGTCACAGGTGCACACATGATGCTCGCAACAACTTCATTGGTAGGAATGGGAGGATTCAGTTACTTCACAGGCGTTTGATTGGGTAACAAATGAACCATTAATAGTCAGAGCTACATCAGTAATTTGTAGATTAATGGACGACATGGTTGGACACGAGGTTTGAATCAAATGATTTTCTTTCTTTCTTTCTTTCTTTTTTTCATTTTTTTTTCAAAAAGTTACTACTATAGGATGGTTAATTTGACTTTATTATATAAATCTAATGAATACTAGTACTAAATTTTTTTACTTATTTATTTATGTATGTAGTTTGAGCAGCAAAGAGGACATGTAGCCTCAGCTGTTGAGTGCTATATGAATGAAAACGGGGCCTCAAAACAAGAGGCATTTGTTGAGTTTCAAAAACGGGTAACAAATGCTTGGAAAGATATAAATGGAGAATGCCTCAAATCAAATGCAGTGCCTATGGAGATTCTTGAACGAATTGCAAACCTTGCTAAGGTGATAAATCTGATATACAAAGATGAAGACGGATATACACATTCTGCAACTAAGATCAAGGACTTAATTACCTCTGTGCTTATTGATCCTATCCCAGTATGAAGAATCTTAAAAAAACGTTATCAATCTTGGAAGTTTGTGGACTAGATGGTTATTAGTAAGAATTAGAATCAAGTAATTAGGGAGGCAACTAGTTGGTCCATCTGGTTTATGAGGAAATATTTGAGCTTGATGTAAAAAGCTGCGTATTTATTACTAATACGAGATGCATGTAAAAATCTGCATAAATATTTTTACATTATCATGCATTACTTTGCTTATGTGGCATTTTTTAGATCACAAGGTCTACAGATAGGGTCCTGAAGCTAGTTCATCTAAGAATTTCTAAAGTGATTCTTTTAAATGGTTTGATCATGGTCTTAATGTTGACCGTCCATCCTTACTGGCTCTTTGGGAGTTCAAGAAAAGATTCAGTCCAAGCTCGACATGCTTGAGGTCAATGGAAGCCCCAAACTTAGCCCACCAATTAGTAGGTTATTTGAACTGTGTCAGGAATAGCCCAAACTTTAGAAAATACAAATTGTACCTTTTCCATTTTAAAAAGTGTAAGCAAAATGAATCTGTAGTTCATAAGAAAGCCCAAACTCGAAAAAGGTCATCCAGATAGTCCCAGGAACAAAACACCAGCAAGTTCAGCCCCTTAGTCGTTCTCATTCAGGGCCCAAAAATTGATTGTGATGGGCTATAAAGAAGACGAGCTTAAGCCAGGGATATTATATTTAATTTTTAATTATCAAATAATAATTACGGAGTTGATTTTAATTCCCAATTCCCGATTGTCATACTCTCTTACCAAACCACACCTAAGTTTTGATTGGAATGCGGATTTGAGATATGTACATCTTTTTCTCTCTCTCTCTCATTACTCTCATGCGATGGAAGGTGCGGAAATGGTTTGAATGTGACTTGTACATTGGTACGAGAACAATTAGTAAGCAAGTCATGTCACGTTCCATGATTTTAGATATTTTCATATAGATATTATGAGCGTTCCCTGTGTAAAGATTTAGAGCACACTTTTCACGTTTTAAATTTTCAAATAACTTTCAATTCTATTTCTTTTTCCAAAATTTCAGTCTCAGACATAAATTATTTCACCAAATACTCGACGTAGATGGGCAACATGGATTGTTTCACAAAAGACAGTCGAAAAATTAATTGGAAAGATGCAGGACCACCGCTCTAGATAACATAACATGCTAACAGCCTGACTAAACGACGTACTGCTTCTAAATTTACCACACAATTCGCTTTCAGTAATTTTGTGCACTCTGACGGTTCGAAATAGACATTAAATTGTTCGAACCCACCATTCTTTTGTCTATTAGTGAATTAAACATTTTATGCACTAAATTTGATGTGCAAGAGAAATTTTTTAGGACTTCTTCTTGACTTGATACTAAATAGAAATGACAAAAATAACAAAAAATAAAATTAAAAACTCCAAAAAAATCTATTCTTACTGGGACTCGTGCTATTCAGTGTGAATATGAACGTGATTCAATGCTACTTCCTAATCTCCATGACTTTCAATAAAATTTGAAGGAAAATTCTTCTTCTTCATCTTCTCATTTTTACCGCGAATTTGGAATAAGAAATTAAATTGCAATACATTCCTCCTCCCTAATTTCTTCAGATCTAATTACACAATTTCATATTTAGGCAAGCATGCTGAAAATTTTGCATACAATATTTCACAAAAGGGTGTTGCATCCTTTTAATTAATCAAACTCTCTCTATATATACTTGTGCATAAATATTTCTATGTTCCCTAGATTAGCAATTTTCAATTTTACTCCACATGTAATGTGCAAAAAGAGATTTAATTAAGGAGAAACGAGTCTATAGCTCTCTATTTACATTTTGATAATTGCCCCAAGATTCTCCAATTTTAATTTAATTGACACTAAAAATTTATGAAAGCTTAGGCATTAGATTTATAAAGCTCCTTGTATAAATTATAAGAACGTAGACAAGTTAACTAAAGAGGATTTATTGTGTTGTATTTGGTCTCTATCATAAATAATAAACTTTGATTCTCATGATCAAAGTTGGATCCTACACTAAGCTTTGCGCTTTACATGTACATGAAATTCAAAGTTAATGGTTAAGAAGAATGCACAAAAGTATAATCAAAGTTCTAACTGCGGATAAAAATATGTAATACCATTAAAATTTTCTGGTGCTACCTGCCATTTGACAAATGTGGAAAAAAAAAAAAGAATGCCAATAAAAATGGATATTTGGAATATAATAAGGCAAGAAAAAAAATTACTGCATCTACAAACCAATAACTATATATTGGCTAAATAAACAAAAAATGGGATTTAGACAAAAAATGAACGTGGAAAGCGCGTGGATTTATATCAATTAGAATGCATTTAGTATCAGAACGGTAAAATTATTAGTATATAATAGTGAAGGACGAGGTATGGTTTATGTTTTTCTGTGTTATTACACAATGTGAATGAAAGGACATAAGTATAATGTCATAAGAACTAAATATATGACCACAGTGACACTAATAAGTTTTATGAGATTATAGAAGCTCAAATGAAATGAATTGTCCGAGGATAATTTCTTTGGAAAAAAAATGTATTTACAATAATTAAACCAGACTTGCAATATTGAGTACCCATAAAAGAAAATGAGTACATTTGAAGAATCAATGAAATCAGGTAGATTAAATCAATCAACATATTCTCTTAACAAACAAAAAAATCAACTTCAACTTAAACAACCAAAATTGATATAAAAAAATGATTACGATCAAATATCAAGTATAAAAAATAGAAAACGTAATTGAATTCCAGAAAAGGATTAAATCAAATTATTTCCTTTTTGCTTTTTAAAAGGACACCACATGCAAAGCACGTTCGTTCTTCTAGACAAAATAAATATCCCTTATATTGGATGTGTTATATCGATATCTCCATATTCACCATCCTCTCAATGGAACTTCCCTTCATTTACAAACACGATAGTTACAGTATTTAGGATTATTTTACCCAAAATCACAAGTACTATATACTAATACCACTGTACTTCATCTTATGCTAATCAATTTTTCGTAAATATGTAAAATGTACGTGCTTTTTTCCTAGTTAAAAATGTAACAGAGTTTCAAAAAAATATATTTTGGTAATTTAAGTTCTTTTATTCTATCTGTATCAAGGCTACATGAATTGACATGCTGAAATTGATCAAAGTTCTTTTGCTGAAGTAAGCTCAACAGACGAAGCTACATGTCCTCTTTCCTGCAGATCAAACTTCCTCCCATTTATCACGTTTCTAATGTACCTTATTCCACTAAAAAGATTCCGCTGGTATGAATTGTCGTGATGAAAAGGAAGGCGGGCAATTCGATTGACAATTCGATTGGCATGGGCTCAACTGCATGGACATTCATCTAATAAATAGGAGAGAAAAGTGTCCACCATTGCATACAAGCTAAACTGCACTGCAAAGAAAGTTGCCCTCTAAGAGAAATTGTAATTAAACTACAATCATTTTTTACTATCAAGAATGGAGGTTGTTGTCCAAGGAGTACCAGTTTCTGCAATTGCAGCCGAATCTCATCTTCCGGTTGCTCGTCGCTCTGCCAATTATCAACCGAGCGTTTGGGGTGAACATTTTCTTGCATACGCTACTGAAGTCAAGGTATGATTGCAAGCTATTCCTGTGGTATGTTCATGTCTTTCATATTAACTAAATAGTCGGCCAAAGATAAATAGCTCATGGAAAACTTATTTCTAGTTCTTGTTTTTTGAAGGAAAATTTCTCGGAAGAAGAAGGAATACTTCGACAACTAAAAGAAGAGGTTAGGAAGATGCTAGCTGAAACTCCTGACGACTTTTCTGAAAAGCTAGACCTGATTGACAATATCCAGCGTCTTGGGGTGTCATACCATTTTGAAAGTGAGATCGAGGCATCATTGCAGAATATATTCAATGCCTATGATGAATTGAATCACAAAGATGGCAATGACCTCAACACCACTGCTCTTCGTTTTCGATTACTTAGACAACAAGGTTTTTTTGCCTCGTGTGGTAAGTAAATCAACTGCGTTAGATGCTATGCAAAATTTGAGCAACTCTTAAGGCTCTTGCACACTTGCTCGTGATCCGACGCTGATTTACCCTACTATGTCAAAATATTTTAGCGTTTTGCACTCGCCAAAATGGTAATCTATTGGTGCTGGAAAAAACAGGCCATCTTACAACAGCATAAGCGCTTCCTTAACTAAGATACCTTCCACGTTTTTTTTTTGAAGAGAAGATACCTTCCACATTTGGATGTAAATCTTTCCCAAAATGTACTATATGAATGGCCATGTAGCCATGTACTACAACAAGCTTGGAATATTAGAGGATGCACTACATCAAAGAATAATAATGCTTTTCTTTAACCATTTTTCTTCTCTCTTTCTTTATTTCTTTGTAACATAAAAAGCATGCATGATTTAGCACTACTGAATTTTTTTTTTCCTGAATAGATGTGTTCAACAAATTCAAGAATCCGGAAGGCGATTTTATGGAATCTCTGGCTAGCAACGTGCGGGGAATGTTGAGCTTGTACGAGGCAGCAAACTTTGGAGTACACGGGGAGAATGTGTTGGAGGAAGCGCTGAAATATACTACGAATAACCTCGAACTCATGGTTCCCAACTTGAGCGATTTCCTTGCTGCACAAGTTGTTCAAGCTCTTAAGCAGCCAATCCAGAAAACTTTGACCAGGATGGGTGTGAAGCAGTACATATCTCTCTACCAACAAGATGAATCACATGATAAATTATTGCTAAAATTTGCAAAATCGGATTTTAACACATTGCAGAAATTGCATCAGAAGGAACTAAGTGGCCTAACAAAGTAAGTAATTGAATTAATAGAAATACTTTGCCAAAAATAATAAGAAAAGATTTTGGCAATTGCTAGAGAATAAAAGGAAACTTTCTATAACTTCCATCTTGAATCTTTACGTTACAGATGGTGGAAAGACTTAGATTTTGCTAAGAACTTACCTTTTGCAAGAGACCGATTGGTGGAGTGCTACTTTTGGATTTTGGGAGTGTACTTTGAGCCCAAATATTGCCTCGCCAGAAGAATCCTGACCAAAATAATCGCCATGACTTCCATCATTGACGACATCTATGATGTGTATGCCACTCTTGATGAATTGATCATTTTCACAGATGCAATAGAACGGTACTTCATTTTATCTTTTTTTTTTTGGTTTTTTTTTTTATTCTTTTTAAATCTATCAACTTCAACTATAAGTTACGGCCACAGTAAATTCTACCTTGCTCATTGTGCAAGAGTATAACCTTTTCTACAGTTACACATCACTTTGGAATTTTTTTTTTGATAATAATTTATTCTGGTCATCAACATTCATGCACAGGTGGAACATCAACGAATTGGATCAATTACCACCTTATATGAGACACTGTTACCGTGCCTTGTTGGATATATACACAGAATTTGAGGAAGAGTTAGCCAAGGACAAAAAATTACACAGAGTCAATTATGCCAAATTAGAGGTACTGCTTCATCATGGTTATTAACTAGTTGGAAATTATAACATAAGAATAACTAAAAAATTAAAGTGATAATTCTGTCTTACAGGTGAAAAAATTAGTGAGGGCATATTTTCAAGAGGCTAAATGGTTTCACGGTGGGTATATCCCAAAAATTGAAGAGTACATGGAGGTTGCACTTGTCACAGGTGCATACATGATGCTAGCAACAACTTCATTAGTTGGAATAATGGGAGATTCAGTTACTACACAGGCCTTTGAATGGGTAACAAATGAACCGTTAATTGTCAGAGCTGCATCAGTAATTTGTAGATTAATGGACGATATGGTTGGACACGAGGTTTGAATCAAATGCTTTTCTTTCTTTCTTTTACATTTTCAAAAAAATTACCACTATAAGATGGTTAATTTGGCCTTCTTATATATAAATCCAATGAAAACTACTACAATAGATATTTACTTATTTATTTATGTATGTAGTTTGAGCAGGAAAGAGGACATGTAGCCTCAGCTGTTGAGTGCTACATGAATGAATATGGGGCCTCAAAGCAAGAGGCATTTGATGAGTTTCAGAGACAGGTAACAAATGCTTGGAAAGATATAAATGGAGAATGCCTCAAATCAAATGCAGTGCCTATGGAGGTTCTTCAGCGAGTTGTAAACCTTGCTAAGGTGATAAATCTGATATACAAAGATGAAGATGGATATACACATTCTACAACTAAGCTCAAGGACCTTATTACCTCTGTGCTCAATGATCCTGTCCCAATATGAGAAGAATAAAAAAATGTACCAAATCTTGGAATTTCGTGGGCTAGCCAGTTATTTTTAAGAGGATGATCCACATCTTAACTAGTAAGAAATAGTTAACGTGGCAGCCGGTGGGTTAGCTGGTTTATGTGGAAATATTTTAGCTTCATGTTAAAAAAAAAAATTTATTACCAATATGAGATGCTTATAAGTGAAGTTAAAAAGATGAATCTCTACTGTTTAAAATGTTGTTATCCGAGATAAGGAATATTAATATATTACCTTTTTCCTTTTTTTTTTTTTGTTATTCTTAAGTATAGCAAGCCTCCGTTGAACCTAAAAAGAAAAAATACAAAAGATTTCTCATCTCTAAAACAGAAAAGTTTGGAAAGTAAATTGAGTTGCCCCTCAAATTAATGAATAGCACTCACCGTGCAACAAAAGTAAGTTAAAATTGTAGGCTTATGATTGAGTTAGCCCAAGTTGCAAGAACAACACGCTGGCAATTTCAACCCTTTTTCATTTAATTCAAGGCCCAAAAATTGCTCGTAATGGGCTATAAATAAGACAGGTGCGTAAGATAAGTGCTCAAAAAATGTCAAGTGGTCCAAATAAAAGTTTGAGTTCAACTTCATACACCGTTGGGCGTTTTATGGGCTCATCGTGGATCCACTGAACCTTAATGCACAAGGTACGACAATTTTCAATCATGGGATCCACTGAACCTACGGCGGTAGTGGGAGGACTGGCTGCAACAGTACACAGAATCACAAGATTTTTTTTTTTTTTGGACAAAAAGGGCATTTTAGGATTATAATGTGGAATTTTTTATGATCATTTTGTTATCCAAACATTAATTGTAATGGAGGTTAGTGTAATTTTTCAAACCTTAAAGGAAGTTGGTGAAATTGTCAAGAACCTCATAGGAGGTTTTCGAAATTATCCCGGTAAATTATTGGCTGGGCTTATATGTGTTTTAAACATTTATCACGTTTTTAATGGACCTCACCTTTAAAGAAAGGCTCCAGCGTTGACAGGACTGGCTGGGCTTCATGTGGACCTTATTTTATTAAAAAGGCTCCATTGTTGATAAGGAATTAAGGATTGTCCGGATCAATGGGAAGGCGGACGATGCAATTCAGAGGACTTTTGTGTGCTTAATCGGTATTGTTCGCGATGAATGGCGTCCATCTGGTTTCGGCCCGTCAACTGTCAAGTCCGAGCCGAAATTGAATATTTCAGATCTAGACCCCTTAGTGAGATATTGTTCCAAACCCAATCCCAAACCCGACGGGTTGGCTTTTCGGAACCGGGTTTGGCCGAAGTCCAAAATCTTGTTCAATTGTGTTGAATCCAAATGTATAAAGTTGGCTATTGATGTTGAAAGACATTGTTTAACACATACACGGATTAAAGATAAGAATTCAAAAGGAAATATTCAATATATAATGGAATGCATTTGTCCAAATCTGCATTGGTCTTCGAAATTAAGGCATTCAGTGCATCTGCATTGAAGTAAAACTAGTTGTCAACCAAACATGACATGACACAGAAAGCAAAATCTAACCAAAACAAATGGCCTACTGTGTACAACCAACCCAACTTAGTTGGGTTGGTTACCACAAAGCCTTTAAAGATTAAATGGGATCGGAGATTAGGGGTTTAGACCCTATCTCGTATTAAAAATCTAAATGGGTGCACAATACACCCATTTGGTTCAATGGTGGTTCAGTTTCTATCGGTTCCTTTGGAGCTCAATTGAACCCATCCACCTATAGTGTAGGTTAGAAGTAGGATAGCATATTGTTGATTATTGACAAAAACAAAAAAAAGGCCTATTGTGTACCATCACTCAAACAAAAGCCATCTATACTAATAGGAAATGAAAGTCATCATGCTAGACAAGCATAAAAACAACATTCTGGAGGCAGTTCAATTGGATAACTAGTAAAAGAATTTCAATATTCCAACACAAACAACATAAAAAAGCTACTGCCTGGCCACTGCAGCTTCATGGATAAAAGGAGTGAGCAACATATCTGTCAAGTGAACTAAATGAATGGAGTGAGCAGCTTCATGGAAGAAGAGTGAACGGAGGGGAAATGACAAAGATTGGAGATGGATGGAAGAGATCTAAGAAGAGTGAGAGTGGCTGAAATTGTAGAACGAGAAAGGGGAAAGGGCAAAAAGAACGACAGATGAAATGAGAGAGGAGTAGGGTTTGGTTTGTCCAACAATAAATTATTGAATGATGTAAAATAAATGTATGTTTTTATAATTATTATCTATTAAACGGGTTCAGGTCGGAATGGAATATTCTATATCCGACTTGTTTTTTCTTAAAGAAAAACGGGTTCAGGTTCGAGTCGAATAAACGAAATTTTACCTATACGCAAACCCAAAAAAAAAAAAAAATATTGGGTTCGAGTTGAGTCCATATAGGCCTAATCTGGTTAACTCTATTTACAACTTGTTATTTAGATTTTACATTTTTTTTGGGTTTTTGGTACAATATAGATATCAAAGTTAATAATATCCTATTTATTGTTTGGTTGACTATTATGAAAACTATTCTATGGGAATGAAAATAAAGGAATTTGCCCTAACATTCTCTATTTGTGACCTGTATTTCAAATTAATTAATTTATCAACGTAATGAAATCTATTATGTTTTTCAACCAAACATGTTAGAGGCAAGAGCATAAGTTCATGACCAATAGATAGTAAGGTTTATGATTCTCATTCTGGTTTTGATTTTTAAATATGAATAAAAATAGCACTTAATCTTGCGCGGCACTTAATTCCTGCATACACTAAATTAGGTGTTGCACTCCCTTGGATAGTTACAGTTCAGTGTGGTTGGTCTAATTTTACATCTATGCATACACTACACGTGATTCGTTCTAATATCAATAATAATATCCAAGATAGAGAAGTAGCCTGCTAACTTTTGGGCGTATAATATCTACCTAAAATTCTGAAACCAAATCACTGCCTCTGATGTTATTAATCAATCTAACATCCCCTATACTTTATGGTGAGACTCAGTGCGTTATGGTTGAGACGACAATTGGGCATAGGCCAAAAATAGGGGAAGTGAGAGATGCATTTGGATTAGCAAATGCACGGTTGCATTCGAATTCAATTTGTTTAATTTGGAGTAGTGGGGGCGTTCATATATTATTAATTTTTCATCAATCATGTCTATCTTTTTCCTTTATTAGATTGTGCTTCAGGATGTATTGACGAAAAGTGTTACTAATAGTGCTATGAGAAAATATTATACTATCGACAACTCAATCAACTTCAATTGTGCCTATAACGCAATAGCTCACAAGTTTATTAAAACGATTAGATTGTGCTTAGGTGAGTGTTTCCGTGGCCTTAGGTGTAAAAATTAGTTATCCTTGTGTGTGTTTATTTATTCTGCTTGCAGAAAAAAAAAAGATTAGATTGTGCTTATCACACAGCAGTACAGATGTCAATTTTACAAGCTAAATTAAGTTTGAAAAGTTTTACACAATCACTTAAGTCGTGTCATGTTTGATAAAAAATGTATTTTCCATTAACGGTTATTTCTAACGACAGATATCATTATAATAGTTACTATTTCCAAGCCTTACGGAATAGTTCCTAAACGCGGGAAATATGTTTAAATTGTGCACGTAATCTATACATATAACCACGAATGACTTTAAAAGATTTAACATTTAATGTATTTTTTAATATACTCTTATTTATCAAGTCGTAGTAACATTAAAAAAAAATATTATTGGAAACATAGAAAGTTAGACTAATCATATCTCAATCAAACTCAACTGTCGTCTCAAAGTCTTTCAAACCTTTTACAATTACAAATTTAAATTGAATAGTTTGAAAATATATATTTACTAGTTAGAATAAATATCTATTTTTATATTTTTATGTTTAAAATATTTTTAATTCCACAATATAAATTTTTAAATATCAAACTATACAATAACGCTCCAAAACCAAAAAAAGCCAAAAAAAAAAAAAAAACAAATAAAAACCAAAATACTATGTAAAAGCATACATGACTGTTAAATATTTTTTAAATCCTCAATATAAATTTTTAAATTTAATAATCTATAAAAACATATTATTTTCATTTTTATTCCGGTAAATTATTGGCCGCCCAATCATTTTATTGTTGGATTATGGCGGTTGATCCAATGAATGATGGATGTATATTGTGCTTGAAAAACATGGAAAACTTTTATAAAGCCATTAACTTTTTCACGTTTGATTTTTTTGTTTTTGTATTTCTATTCTTTTATGAGTTTTTCTAAATTGTGACGTGGCACAAGTTTATTTAAATAAGATGTTAACAACCTTAATAATATACGAGAAAAATAGCAAAAGATTCTATAATTTTGTGAAAGCGTCAAAAAAATATAATATATGTTCAAATTTTTAAACGTTATTTTAAAGGGATAATTTCACATACCTCCCCTGAGGTTTGTCATAATTACACCTACCTCCCCTCAGGTTTTAAAAATTACACTTACACCCCCTGTGTTTATATTTTCTATAACAAAATAAGTCCATTTTGATAATGTAACCCAAAAATACCAACTAAATACCTTAAAATATCCTAAATTGCTTTTAAATTGGTTATCTCTTTCTTATTAATATATTTATTTGTAAAATTTTAATAGATAAAGTAAATTTTATTTCAAATTAATCAGATAATTGAGTTTTGAAGAAGTAATATTTGGTAAGAATTAAAATTTAAGATAAGATATAAATACTTTTGATATTTTTATAACTAATTAATTAATTTTTAAGGTTTATTTATCTTTTTTAAAAGCTATTAAGCATATTTTAAGGTGTTTGGTTGGTGTTTTTGGGTTACATTATTAAGATGGACTTGTTTTGTTATAAAAATATAAAAATAGGGGGTGTAAGTGTAATTTTCAAAACCTGAAGGGAGGTGAGAGTAATTATATAAAACCTCAAGGGAGGTATGTGAAATTATCCCTATTTTAAATGTTCAAATAGAATCTACAGGAAGCTTTGACGTATTACCCTAAATTAATGAGCGGCACTGCTCCCATAACAAAGAATAAGTTAAAAGTGTGGGCTTTTGATAGAGTGAGCCCAAGCTTCAGGAACAACACACAAACAATTTCAGATCTTCGTTCATATCATCAGGGCCCAAAAATTGATTATAGTGGGCTGTGATGAAGGCAAGTGCCTAAGCCAGCGATATGATATTTACACTACACTATTGAATCCTATGCTCTTCTGACTTTTAAAAAAAAAAGAATGCTGTGACAACCTTGATCGACCAACCCACCCACCGAGCTAAAATTGTTTTTTCACCCCAGGAAACGGTCCTAACGTTCCATGTTGGTTTTTTGTTTTGGGAATATTATTAAAAAATTAATATTGTATGTGCGTAAAATAAAAAGGTGAGATAAAAAAGTAGTTAAAAATATAAGAAAATAGTCAAAAAATATGTTTAAAAATTACTTTAAACTAAGTTTTTTCAGAAAATGACTTGTTAGCATCTGCAATGACGAAGTTGTAGGGAAATTGCACTCTGAAGACAGAAACGCATGGATAAGTATTATGTCTTTGTCCTCTTCATTTTCAAACATGAAAATTGACATGCGAAAAAGGCGCTGACATATAAAATCTAAGATAGTAATTCTGCTTAAACTTCTTTATTTTTTGGGTAAGCAAGCATACATCCACTCCCTTTCTAAGCTTAAACAAAATTAAAACTTCTCGGAGTTCAAATTCCTCTGAAATGGAAATTGTATACGACCTTGAAATTAAAGCTCAACCTGCCCTGATAAGAGGACTTCTGTTATGATGACTGCCTATATCCGGCAAAGAAATCTATCAAAAATACAGATGGCCCATTTCACAAAAATCTTGATTGGAAGATGGATTTGTGACGCGTATGCATCTTTTTTGTTCTTTCCTTTTTCTTTGTTTAAAAAATTAATACCGAGAACAAAACAAGAACCATCTCTTGTCGAGTTGGCATTGACTCAACTGCATGGACATTAATCTTATAAATAGGAGAGAAAAGTGTCCACCATTGCATACAAGCTAAGGTGCATTGCAGGAACTTGCACTTTACAAGCAATTGTAATTAAATTCCAAGAATTCTTTACAAACAAGAATGGAGGTTTCTGCAATTGCATCAGAATCTCATCATCCAGTTGCTTGTCCCTCTGCCAATTTTCACCCAAGCGTTTGGGGAGAATATTTTCTTGCATATGATTCCGAAGTTCAGGTATGATTTCAAGCTATTCTTTTTGTAGTTATATTCTTGATCTTTCAAATTAATATTAAATAGTAGGTCAAAGATAAATAACTAGCGAAAAACTTATTTCGATTTCTTGTTTTTTGAAGGAAAATTTCTCGGAAGAAGAGGGAATACTTCAACAGCTAAAGGAAGAGATTAGAAAGATGCTGACTGAAACTCCTGACGAGTTTCCTGGAAAGCTAGACTTGATTGACAACATTCAGCGTCTTGGAGTGTCATACCATTTTGAAAGTGAGATTGAGGCATCACTGCACAACATATTCAATGCCTATGACGAGTTGAATCATAAAGATGGCAATGACCTCTACAACATTTCTCTTCGTTTCCGATTACTTAGACAACAAGGTTTTTATGCCTCTTGCGGTAAGTAAATCAACCAACCGTTACTATTTTTATGCTAAGACATGCATAGCACACACTTTCAAGCAGAGGCGTTATATTCTCTGAAAATATGAGCTACTCTTAAGTCTTTTTGTGCAATGCGCATGATCCAATGCCAAATTACTCTACTGTCGCAAAGAATTTTAGCGTTTTGCACTCGCTAGAAAAGTAATAATCTATCGACGCTGGCAAAAATAAGATACCTACCACGTTTAGATGCCCATAATATACTACATTAACAACCATGAACTTCAACAAGCTTGAAATACAAGGGATGTACTACATCAGAGAATATTAATGCTTTTATTTCTATTCTTTTTTCATTCTCCATTTTTCTTTACCCTTTCCTTATTTCTTGGTACATAAAAAGCATGCACGCTTTGGCATTACTAAAGTTTTTTTCTGAACAGATGTGTTCAACAAATTCAAGAATCCGGAAGGGGATTTTAAAGAATCTCTAGTGAGCAACGTGCGAGGAATGGTGAGCTTGTACGAGGCAGCAAATTTTGGAGTACACGGGGAGAATGTTTTGGAGGAAGCCCTAAAATATACTACGAATAACCTCCAACTTATGGTTCCTAACTTGAGCAATTTCCTTGCTGCACAAGTTGTTCAAGCTCTTAAGCAGCCAATGCAGAAAACTTTGACCGGGACTGGTGCAAGGCAGTACATATCTCTCTACCAACAAGAAGAATCACATGATAAATTATTGCTAAAATTTGCAAAATTGGATTTTAACATATTGCAGAAGTTTCATCAGAAGGAAGTATGTGGCCTAACAAAGTAAGTCATTGACCTAACAGAAACACTTTGCCAAAAAATAAGAAAAGATTTTTGCAATTGCTAGAGAATAAAAGGAACATTTATGTGACTTCCATCTTGCATCTTTACATTACAGATGGTGGAAAGGCTTAGATTTTGCCAAGAACTTACCTTTTGCAAGAGACCGATTGGTGGAGTGCTACTTTTGGATTTTAGCAGTGTACTTTGAGCCCAAATATTGCCTCGCTAGAAGAATCCTGACCAAAGTAATCGCCATGGCTTCCATCATTGACGACATCTATGATGTCTATGCCACTCTTGATGAATTATTCGTTTTCACAGATGCAATAGAATGGTACTTCTTTTTATCTTTTTATTTTTATATTCTTTTTAAATCTATCAACTTTAACTACAAGTTACAGCCACAGTAGATTCTACCTTGCTGACAGCACAAGAGTATAATTTTACACATCCCTTCGGAGTTTTTTTTTGTGATTCACAATAATTTGTTCTTGTCACTTGTCCAGGTGGAACATTAATGAATTGGATCAATTACCATCTTATATGAGACACTGTTACCGTGTCTTGTTGGATATATACACAGAATTTGAGGAAGAATTAGCCAAGGACGGAAAATCAGATAGAGTCAATTATGCCAAATTGGAGGTAGTGTTGCATCATTGTTATTAACTAGTTGGAAACTATAATAAAAGAATAACAAAAAAATTAAAGTGATAATTCAATCTTACAGATGAAAAAATTAGTGAGGGCATATTTTCAAGAGGCCAAATGGTTTCACAGTGGCTATGTTCCAAAAATTGAAGAGTACATGAAGGTTGCACTTGTCACAGGTGCATACATGATGCTAGCAACAACTTCATTGGTTGGAATGGGAGATTTAGTTACTAAACAGGCCTTTGAATGGGTGACAAATGAGCCATCAATTGTCAGAGCTGCATCAGTAATTTGTAGATTAATGAACGACATTGTTGGACCCGAGGTTTGAACCAAACTATTTTCTTTTTTCTCATCAGTAATTTGTAAATTAATGGACGACATGGTTGGACACGTGGTTTGACTTTTTTCTTTCTTTTTCATTTTTTTAAAAATTACTATTATATGATGGCTAATTTGACTTTCTTATATATAAATCTAATGAAAACTGCTACGATATTTTTTTACTTGACAATGAAGCGCAATTTAGTTGGTTGGTAAGATGCTTCACCTGGTTCTATAGGTTCTGGATTCGAGTCACCAAAGGGATAGGGAGTAGATGGAGTCCCACTGTTGATCCTCTTTATAAAAGTAGGAAAAAGTTTAAAAAATACTTATTTATTTACGTGTGCAGTTTGAGCAGGAAAGAGGACATGTAGCCTTAGCTGTTGAGTGCTACATGCATGAATATGGGGTCTCAAAGCAAGAGGCACTTGAAGAGCTTCAGAAACGAGTAACAAATGCTTGGAAAGACATAAATGGAGAGTGCCTCAAATCAAATGCAGTGCCAATGGAGGTTATTCAACGAGTTGTAAACCTTGCTAAGGTAATAAATATGCTATACCAAGGTGATGACGGATATACACATTCTGCAACTAAGACCAAGAACCTCATTACCTCTGTGCTTGTTGATCCTGTCCCAATATGAAGAATCAAAAAACGTTCCACATCTTAATTGGTAAGAAGTAATTAACATGGCAGCTTGTGGGTCAGCCGATTTATGTGGAAATGTTTTAGCTTGATGCTAAAAAACAGCATATTTATTTATGTGATGCTTGTAAGTGAAGTTAAAAAGACGAAATTCTACTGTTTGGTTTCAATAAAATGTTGTTATCCGAGATAAGGAATATTAAGATTAGTACGTAATTAAAAAAAATATTATTTTCAAGATTGGATTGTGATTGATGTGCATTAACTAGTAATTATCTTAAAGCATTTATTCTCTGTTTAGTTTTCAAATAATCAATGCATGTAAAATCAAGACACTTCCATCGTAGACAAAGTGGTTTTTTTCAACAAATCGTGTGGCTTTTTTATTTTCACCAATGGTGTCAACTATAATTGACATGGACCAAAGTACGTATAAGATATGACTAAGCTGAGGAGGAGTACGTAGGCAAATTCTTGGTTAATAATACAAACAATTCAAGTGGGTTCTGATGGTGGCAAGTTTCAGAATTTAAGCTTTATCCAGCAACATTAGTTTCTTTGCTCTTCTGAAAACTGAAAATCATACCAGTGATTGCTCTCTAATGGCAGGCTCTTTGGCAAGTTTTATTTATTTATTTATTTATTGGTCAATGACGTAATACTTCTTTCATTTACAGTCGTTATTATTCCTAAGGATAGCAAATCTCCCTTGAACCGAAAAAGAAAAAGTACAGAAAATCTTAATGGATATATTTTATGCTTTCAAAAAAAAAAAAGAAAAAATACAGAAAATCTCCCATCTCTAAAGACGGTTTGGAAATTGCATTGTGTTGCCCGTTAAATTAATGATGATCACTGGTCCAATAAGAAAATAAGTTAGACTGTAGGCTTTCCATAGAGCTAGCCCAAGTTCCAGCAACAACAAGCAAACAAGTAAGCAATTTCAACCCCTTTTCATTTCAATCAAGGCCCAAAAATTGATTGTAATGGGCTATAAAAAAAGCCAAGACCGTAAGCCAGCGACATGATATTCAAATTTTTCTCAGTGATCGCTTTTTTGGAAAATTATTAGAAAACTAATAATGTACTGTGGAAAATAAAAAGGTAGTTAAAAACATAAAAAATAATTGAAAAATATATTTACAAAAAATTTCAAAGTATGTTCTAAAAAATATATGAAGTTGTACAAATAAAAGGTCCAGTCCTACTTCAAACATCAAGGGGTGTTTTCTGGGCTTGAGGTGGAACAACTGAACCTTGGACGTGTACATGATACGAAATTTTTCTTCCATGGGAGCTGGTTTAGGAATCTCCACGATCTAAGTTATATGACCTCAAATTAATGACACTCAGGGCTTGATCTCATAACTTCTTATTTTTATAAAAACTAATTTTAAATAAGTTAAAAATTAATTGTTCCTCATTTTAACTTAAAAAATCTAAAAACATAGTAAAAAAAAATAGTTGATAAAATCATAAAATAGATTTTTAAAAATCAGAAGCTAAAATTACGTAGGAAAAAGATATCAAGAATAGGTCTCAATCCTTGTTTGTGTAAGATTTTGTGGGCATCGAGTAAACAATATGGATCCTTTCTTTTTCTTTGTTAATTTCCTCCAAAACAAATTGCCTTGGTATGTGCTTGCAATATAAAAACGAACCACAAAGAATTGGTAGGGTCGGTTTGGTAAATTATTGGTTGGGCTTATATGTATTTTAAATATTTATCACGTTTTCAATGGACCTTACGTTGTTAAAAGGCTCCATTGTTGACAAGAATTGTCAGGATCGCTTGCAATTCACACGACTTTTTTGTGCTTAATGGGTGTTGTTCACGGTGAATGCCATCCATCTGGTTAAATTTATTTACAACCAGTTATTTAGATTTTACATTTTTGTTAATTTGTGGTAGGAATATCAGATATGGGTATCAAAGTTAATAATATCTATATTTATTGTTCGGTTGACTATTATGAAAATTATCCTATGGGAATGAAAATAATAGAATTTGTCCTATCATTCTTTGTTTGTAACGTGTGTTTCAAATTGATTAATTTATTAACATACGGAAACCTATTTTATTTTCTAACCAGATATGTAAGAGACGAGAGCATATAAACTTTATAATTATTTTTCCGGTTTTGATATTTAAATACGAACTAAATAGCACTTAGCCTCGCATGACAATTTATTCCTGCACTCTTTTGCGTGTTCATGGCTTAATGCGCTTAGTTTTTGCAATCGTTTGGATAGTTGGAAGCCTAGTTTCGCCTTGTGCAGATATCACACATGATTTGTTTAATGCCAATAATAATACCTAAGATAGAGAAGTAGCCCGCTAACTTTTCGACGTAGATTATCTGCCTAAATTCTAAAACCAAATCACTGCCTTTCATGTTATTAAACAATCAAACATCCTCCATACTTTAGGGCGAGACTCGATGCATTGGTTGAGACGACAATTGGGCACAGGACGAAAATAGGGGAAGTGAAAGATGCATTTGGATAAGCACATGCACGGTAGCATGTGAATTCAATTTGTCTGGCTTTGACAAATGGGGGTGTTCGTATATTATTAATTTTTCATCAATCATGTCTACTTTTTTTCTTTTATACAAATCGTGCTTCATGATATATAGATGAAAGGTGTTACGAATAGTGCTATGAGAAGATATTATATTATTGAAAACTCAATCAACTTAATCATCTTAAATTGTGCTTATAACGCAATAGTTCACAATTTTATTAGATACGATTAGATTGTGCTTATAACAGAATACTACAGATATCCACTCTATAAGTTAAATTAAGTTTGAAAAATTTTTACACAAGCACTAACGGCGTTATGTGTGATAAACAATGTATTTTCTTTAACAGTTTATTTCTAGCTATAGATATTATTATAGAAGTTACTATTTCCAACTCTTACAGAATAGTTCCCAAACATTTGAAATATGTTTAAATTGTGCGCATAATTGTAAGAAAATTAGCTATTGTGAATTCCAAATCAAATCATAAATGCTAAAATACAAGCCAAAAGCAATTCGTGATGACTTTGTAATTTGCAAATGAAGATTATTATCTAGGAAATCACAAATTCAATTATAAATTGTAAATATATTTTGTACTATTGCTTGTAATTTGAAAGCATAATTTTTATTATTTGTATCTAAAATCATACAAGTTTGTAGTTTGCCAATTAGTTGCAAGCAATTAAAACTAATTCTTAGTCAATCTGGAACATTTGACACGGAACCTTAAATCATGCAATTGTGATAAACAATCAACTTTCCTATCAACAACCAAACTCTTCCTTTAATCAAATGTTAAACGTGGATAAACAGTGGGCTTGTCTCGACTACATGGACATTCGTCTTATAAATAGGAGAGGAAAGTTCACCGGTCCATACAAACTAAGCTTCATCGCAGGAACTTGCACTCTACTAGCAATAATTAGATTCCAAGCATTCCTTACAATCAAGAATGGAGGTGGTTGTTCAATCAAAGCCAGTTTCTGCAACTGCATACGAATCGCATCATCTAGTTCCTCGTCCCTCTGCCACTTATCACCCAAGCGTTTGGGGAGAACATTTTCTTGCATATGCTTCTGAAGTTAAGGTAAGATTTCAAGCTATTCTCTTGGTAGTTATATTCATGATTTTTTTAATGCTAAATACTACGTCAAAGATAAATAACTCGCAGGAAACTTATTCTTATTTTTTTTTTAAGGAAAATTTTTCGGAAGAAGAGGGAATACTTCAAGAGCTAAAGGAAGAGATTCGAAAGATGCTGACTGAAACTCCCGATGAGTTTCCTGGAAAGCTAGAGTTGATTGACAACATTCAGCGTCTTGGAGTGTCATACCATTTTGAAAGTGAGATTGAGGCATCACTGCACAGCATATTCAATGCCTATGATGAGTTGAATCATAAAGATGGCGATGACCTCCACACTATTGCTCTTCGTTTCCGATTACTTAGACAACAAGGTTTTTATGCCTCTTGTGGTAAGTAGATTAAACCTTCATTATCTGACAAATTTTACGCTAGGACATGTATAGTGCCCATGTCAAATACTCTGCAAAATAAGAGCGGCTCTCAAGGCTTTTGCGCAACGTGCATGATTCAATCCTGATTCATCCTACTATCTCAACGAACTCACCAAAAAAATAATCTATTGGTGCTGGCAAAAACAGGCCACCTTATAATGGCATAACAACTTCCTTAACTAAGATACCCTCCGCATATAGATGTAAATGATCATACCTAGAATATACTATGTGAATAGCCATGTACTTCAACAAGCTTAGAATATTAGAGGACGTACTACATCAGAGAATAATAATGCTTTTCTTTCTCCATTTTTCTTTACGCTTTCTATATTTCTTTGTAACATAAAAACATGCTTGATTTAGCATTACTAAAGTTTTCTTTCTGAATAGATGTGTTCAACGAATTCAAGAACCCAGAAGGAGATTTTAAGGAATCTCTGGCGAACAACGTGCGAGGAATGTTGAGCTTGTACGAGGCAGCATATTTTGGAGTACATGGGGAAAATATTTTGGACGAAGCGCTAAGATATACTACGAATAAACTCGAACTTATGGTTCCCAACTTGAGCAATTTCCTTGCTGCACAAGTTGTTCAAGCTCTTAAGCAGCCAATCCAGAAAACGCTGACTAGATTGGGTGCAAGGCAGTACATATCTCTCTACCAACAAGATGCATCGCATGATAAATTATTGCTAAAATTTGCAAAATTAGATTTTAACACATTGCAGAAGTTCCACCAGAAGGAAGTATGTGACCTAACAAAGTAAGTCTTTGACCTAACAGAAATAATTTCCCAAAAAATAAGAAAAATTTTGGGAATTGGTAGAGAATAAAAGGGACCTTTCTATAATTTCCATCCTGAAAATTTTTAGTCTTTTATGTTACAGATGGTGGAAGGGCTTAGATTTAGCTAAGAACTTACCTTTTGCAAGAGACCGATTGGTGGAGTGTTGTTTTTGGATTTTGGGAGTGTACTTTGAGCCCAAATATTGCCTCGCTAGAAGATTCCTAACCAAAGTAATCTCCTTTCTTTCCATCATTGACGACATCTATGATGCGTATGGCACTCTTGATGAATTAATGGTTTTCACGGATGCAATAGAACGGTACTTCATTCTTATTTTTTTAGTTTTGGTTTTTTTAGATTTTTTTGAAATCTATGAAATCACATTAGGTCCTATATTGCTCTCTGCGTGAGAGTATAATTTTTACTAGAGTCATACATTTCTTTGGAATTTTTTTGTAATTAACAATAATTTGTTCTGGTGACCGGCATTGATGACCAGGTGGAACATTAATGCATTGGATCAATTACCATCTTATATGAAACATTGCTACCGTACCTTTTTGGATATTTACACAGAATTTGAGGAAGAGTTGGCCAAGGAAGGCAAATCAGATAGAGTCAGTTATTCCATATTAGAGGTAATATGATTCGTCATGTTTAATGGCTAGTTGGAATATACAATTACAAAGATTAATACGATGATTCAATCTTCCAGATGAAAAAATTGGCGAGAGCATATTTTCAGGAGGCAAAATGGTTTCACAATGGCTATGTCCCAAAAATTGATGAGTACATGAAGGTTGCACTTGTCTCAGGTGCATACATGATGCTATCAACAACTTTAATGCTCGGAATGGGAGACCTAGTGACTACACAGACCTTTGAATGGGTAACAAACGAACCATTAATTGTCAGAGCTATATCAATAATTTGTAGATTAATGGACGACATGGCTGGACACGAGGTTTGAACCAAACTACTTTGTTTTTTTCTTTCTTTCTTTTAATAAAAAAACTACTACTTATGTATTTACTTATTTATGTGTGCAGTTTGAGCAGGAAAGAGGACATGTAGCCTCAGCTGTAGAGTGCTACATGCATGAATATGTGGCCTCAAAACAAGAGGCTTTTGATGAATTTCAGAAACAGGTAACAAATGCTTGGAAAGATATAAATGGAGAGTACCTCAAATCAAATGCAGCGCCAATGGAGGTTCTTCAACGTGTTATAAACCTTGCTAGGGTGATAAATCTGCTATACCAAGGTGATGACGGATATACACACTCTGCAACTAAGACCAAGGATCTCATTACCTCTGTGCTTGTTGATCCTATCCCAATATGAAGAATCTAAAAACATTCCAATTCTTGGAAGTTCGTGGTCTCTATATATATAATTTAGATGGAAATAATCCGCATCATAGTTGTTGCATGGCGAATATTGTTAGAAATAATTAAGGTGGTAGCCAGTTGGTCAATCGGTCAGCTGGTTTGTGTGGAAATGTTTTAGCTTGATGTAAGAAGCATCATATTTATTAATACTATAAAGATGCTTTTAAGTTTTCCAGTTTGGTTACTTACAATAAAATATTGTTATCCGAGATTAGTACTTTATTACATAAATATTATTTTTTAAAATTTGTATCATGTGATTGATGTGCACTAACTAGTAAATATCCCAATCATTTATTCTCTGTTTAGTTTTTTAAATTATCAATTCATGTAGAAGTGGTTTTTTTTATCCAGTGATGTCAACTATGGTCTTATTGTTGACCGTCCATCCTGACTGGAACTTTGCTGAGATAAGTGGAAGTGCCAAACTCAGCCCATCAATCTATGGGTTATTTGTACTGAGTTAGGACTAGCCCAAACTTTATGTATTTTGAAAAATGTAAGCACATTGAATCTGCAGTTCATAGGAGAACCGAAACTCGTAAAATGTTAACTCCGAGGAACAATAAGCCCATGAAGTGGCCGAACAATAGCTACAATGGATTCCTTTTTTATTCATAACATCACTTGCCTCCAAGAATCTTATATTATCCAGATATTCCCAAAATGAAGAAGTTGTCAAGAAATTGCATTATGAAATACTTGAATAAATGTTTATGTCTTTATCCTCTTCTTGTTCAGCCACGAAAGTTGACATGGAAAATCCAAGGACCAATTCTGCTTAAAAGCTCCTAAGTTGTTTATTTTTTTTATTATTGGCTCTGTTTGGATACCATTGTTAGGAATGTTTTTTGAGAATTATTTAAAAAAATTATTTGAAGTATTTTTTTGACTTTTTTAAAAGGTGAAAAAGTGTTTGGATTGTGAAAATTTTTTTGGTTTGTTTAAAAACTTTTGTAACAAAATAACTCAAAAATTAATTTTATAATTCATATTCCAGATGAAAAAATTAGTCGGGGCATTTTTTGAAGAGGCGAAATGGTTTCACAATGGCTATGTTCCAAAAATTGTGGAGTACATGAAGATTGCACTTGTCTCAGGTGCATACATGATAATAGCAACAACTTCAATGATCGCAATGGGAGATTCAGTGACTAAACAGACCTTTGATTGGGCATCAAATGAATCATTAATTCTCAGAGCTACATCAGTAATTTGTAGATTAATGAACGACAAGGCTTGAACCAAAGTATCTCCTTTCGTTCCTTTTTTAGAAACAGTATTCCTATTGGATGGTTAATTTGGCTTTCTTATATACACGTCTAGTGAATGCCACCACTATACTTGTTTATTTATGTATGCAGTTTGAGCAAGAAAAAGGACATGTTGTCTCAGCTGTTGATTGTTGCATGAAAAAAAATATGGGGCTTCAAATCAAGAGGCATTTGAAGAGTTTCAGATGCAGGTAACAAACACTTGGAAAGATATAAATTGGGAATGCCTCAAATCAAATGCAGTACCACCAATGCAGGTTCTTCAGCGAGTGGTAAACTTTGCTAAGGTGATAAATCTGATATACAAAGATGATGACGGATATACACATTCATAAGACCGAAGACCTCATTACCTCTGTGCTTGTTGATCCTCCCACAATATGAAGAATCTAAAAACGTTCCACATCTTCGAAATTCGTGGGCTATATATATAATTGATGTGGGGATAATCCACATCATTGTTGCAAAACATGGCAAAATTAGTGAGACAAGTAATTAAGGTGGCAGCTAGTTTATGGGGAATTATTTTAGCTTAATGTAAAGTAGAATAGTTTATTCCTACTATCAGATGCTTTTAAGTCAAGATCAGAAGAATACGAAATTCAATATTACAATGAAATGTTGTTATCCAAGATAACGAATATTAAGGTTAGCAATTTATTACATAAATATTATTTTTAAAAGGCAGTATCTTGTGATTGATGTGGACTAACTATTGATTATCTTAATTAAAGCATTTATTCTCTGTTTAGTTTTTAAGTAATCAATTCATGCAGAGTCAATACAATTCCATAGTGGAAAAAGTGGTTTTTTTAACCAATGGTTGTTGACTGTCGAACTTTTTTTGTTTTTGGTTGGAGTTGACTGTCCAACTTGACCGTCCAGCTCGACTTGCTTGATATTCAGTGAAAATGCCGAAACTTAGCCCATCAAGTTGGAGGTCATTAGTACTGAGTTAGCAAATGCAAATTGTACCTTCACTCCATAACCGGTATGTGATTTTATGAAATGTGAAAAATAGACAGAATTAATGTACTGTCATAGAATATTCTCAAAATATTTTAAATTTCATTCTATCGATGGAGAATATTTCGTAACTGTAAGTGGGTTATACATGCCTCGTGCGAAATATTCTGTTCAATTTTCACATTTCACAAAACCAAATGAAGGGTTGTGTGGTCATATTAAAATTATAAGGGATCATGCGATCAAAGCCGATACCACAAGGGGATTATTAGTAATTTACCCTTTTTATTTTTTATTTTTACTTTTTTTTGACTAGCAAGCTTCGGCTCACTCCCTTTCTAAGCTGTACATGATTAAAACTTCCAAGTTCAAATTCCTGTGAAACGGAAAATGTACACGACCACAAAATTAAAGCTCAGTGTGAAGATCACGTTTGCCAGACAGATGACTTGTGATTTTCTATGTCCGGCAAAGGAATTTCATAAAATATTGATGGCCCACTTCACAAAATCTTGAGTGGCAGATAGATTGGAGACGTCTGCAGCGTTTATTTCTATTCCTTCTCCATCACACACGCACACACGCACACACACAGAGCACCAGAAAAAAAAAAAAAAAAAAACCAACAGCACGTGTTTGTGTTGGCCAATTGTTGCTTCTTCTTGTACCAGCGATGACAGAGGTCTCATGTTATGGGCAAATTTGTTAAAATATTGCCCAAAAAAAAGAAAAATTCGGCATTTATAGGTGTCAGAAAATTTTTTTTTGACATCTAAAGGCGCCGCGTTTGGGAACGCGGCGCTGAAATTTTTTTTCAAATTTGTCAGGCACACGCGTTTCCCAAACGCGGCGCATGAAACAGTAGTCAAGACGCCGCGTTTGGGAAACGCGGCGGTTACTGTTCACGGTACTTTTTTACTGTTCACTTTTTTTTTTTTTTTTTTTGTTTTTTTTTTTTTTTTTTTTTTTTACAGAATAGGTAAAGTATTAAGATTTTTGTATTATTGTTTAGGTAGATTTATAAGATTTAAGTAAAAGTAATTGAGGTAGTTCAATATTTGAATTGAAAAAATTTTAGATTTAAAAATAATAAAGCTACAAATACCAAATTTTGATATACCACTAAATTTTTAATATATCTTGTAGGTCATTTTTTTATTTTTCGAATGTGAAAATCTAGTATTTAGAGAAAGTGTGCAAAAGTCTTTTGGTAAAATTATAATTTTAGCACGTAAATACCTTTTGGTCAATTTTTGATTTTTAAATTCATATTTTATACCCTTGTACAAATTTCTAAATTTTGTAATTTTTTTAAATGAACTACTATTTTTTTGTGTACCACGTCAATTCAAGGGCGAAATAGTTATTTTTAATTTTTTTAGAATCTTAAATTCATATTTCATAATTTTAAGCACATTTTATATTTTTGATAATTTTTTAGGTAAAAAAAAAAACGATTTTGCCTCAGATATGTATGCATTATAGAAAAAATAGTTTTGAACCCGAAAAATTATCACAAATTTAAGATATACGTAAAAGTATGAAATATGAGTTTGGAATTCAAAAATAGCCAAAAAAAGGTATTCAAAAAATGAAATGGATTATTTTGTCCTTGAACTGACGTAATACCTAAAAAAAATAGTGATTTATTTAGAAAAATTCAAAATTTAGAAATTTGTATGATGATATAAATATGAATTTAAAAAATAAAAATTGACAAAAAATATATTTACGTGCTGAAATTATAATTTTCCGGAAGATTTTTGCACACTTTCTCTAAAAACCAATTTCCCATTCTGAAAAATAAAAAATGGCTCACAAGATATTAGAAAATTTAGTGGTATATCAAAATTTGGTGTTTATAACTTTATTATTTTTAAATCTAAAATTTTTCAATTCAAATATTGAATTACCTTCATTACTTTTACTTAAATCCTATAAATCTACCTAAACAATAATACAAAAAATCTTAAACACTTACCTATTCTGTAAAAAAAAAAAAAAATAAAAAAAAAAAAAAAAGTGAACAGTAAAAAATACCGTGAACAGTAACCGCCGCGTTTCCCAAACGCGGCGCTGTGACTACTGTTCATGCGCCGCGTTTGGGAAACGCGGCGCCTGACAAATTTGAAAAAAAAAATTTCAGCGCCGCGTTTGGGAAACGCGGCGCCTTTAGATACCAGAAAATTTTTTCTGACACCTATAAATGCCGAATTTTCTTTTTTTTGGCCAATATTTTAACAAATTTGCCATGTTATGGAAGGCGTTACGTTGGACTCATGCATTGGTACGACAAAAATCAGTCTGCTATTCATGCCGCCTTTCATGATCTTAGTATTTTGATGTGTACCCTTGTGGTGCTACGTTGATTTTAGACAACTTCAATAAAGAACTGGACTGTACTTTTGATAACTCAGGAATTTAAGGCCACAAAAATGAAATGGAATGATGGAATAAGCTTAGAGTCCGGATGGTGACTAAATGGCCATGAATAACTGAGGTAGACAGTAGATAAACACCAAGAATGGGACGATTTATCATGAGACTATTACATTTTAAAACGTCAAATAAGATTCAATTTCCACCATGTATATTTTGTCAGATTTTGGACTTCAGTAGCAAATTGTAAGATACGAAAATCCTGTAATTGCTATGTCGTTTTCACCAAAAGCAAGATGTACATAGGTAGACATGGCAGTTTCGCAAAAGACATTCGGAAATTTATTCGAAAGACAATGATTTTGTATACTTAGACTGTTCAAATGGCCATTAAATTGTTCGAAAGTACCATTCTTTTGGCTTATTGATGAATTAACTTATTAGCCACCGAGCCGTGCTCCCCCTGCTGCAGGTAGGGGTTTTTTTTAGAGTAGAGGTAGGGGGTTCAAACCCCTTCTGCAGCATATATATTGTCTCAAAAATTCAGAGGTTGCACCATGGTGTTTCTCTGGTCCAATAGTGATTCAGTTTCCATTAGACCTCTCAAGTCCAGTTGGACCATTCCCTACAATAGGCTAGGAATAGGCTAGAATATTAATACTTGACAAAAAAAAAAATTGATGAATTAACTTATTATGCACTAGATTTGATGTGCAAGAGGAATCTTTTTAGGATTTTCTGACACTAAAGAGAAATGCCAAACTAAACAAAGAACAGAAACTCCAAAAAAATTAAGTAGAAATTTCTGACAAATAATAGACCTCCAAATAATATATTTTGCTAAAAAGTTGGGTAAATCTCCATGTGGTATCACTTTCAATCACATGACCCCCTTATAGTTTTAATATAACCACATGACCTTTTGTGATTTTATGAAATATGAAAAATAGGCGGTAAATTACATAACAACAAATATTATGACTATTATAATCACATGATGGTAAATTTCTTGTTTTAGAACAACACATAACAATACATACGGTTATTTAATACTTTTCTCCATTCATACACACTAACTACACCGTTTCTTACGATCCAAACCACATTTTGGATTGGCCCAATAATCTCAATGACTCCAACACCATGTGGTCAAAATTATAATCCCGTACAACTTCATCTGTGATAGGTTTTTTTTTTTTTTTGACATATCTGTGATAGGGTTTTTTTATGGGGTCATCGTGGAACCATGGTTCAAAGTCACGCTAGTAGTCACGATCGTGGTGATAATAACATATTAGTCTTAATTTTTCATTAAGTTTTCAGACTTTACAAAATAAATAAGATAAATTATTTACATAAATTAACCAGTTGACCTCTTATAAAAAATCGATACAACATTATCATACTTTAAAATGCCACAAAGTATGTAGAATAGTGCCAAGAAAGACATACATACATATATACATACATATATATATATATATATATATATATATACAACTTATACTTATGCTAACTTGGAAATAATGATAAAAATTAATTAATAAAAAATCTAAACTTTTGAATCTCATTAAAACTTAAATTTAAAAGATATAGTAGCTGTTTATAGAGTAAATTTAAAATCACAAAAATATAAAGAAAATCACTCTGTCATGCATTTATTAAAGAAGAATTCATCTATACTATAAAAGTTATAACATGGCTTTTTAGTTAGATATATCATACCTCGGCTATTACAAAAGCATCGGTTCAAGAAACTAATTGCAAATAATAAATTATAAATAAGTGTTTGATTAGAAAATTAATTAAGAATAAATTTTTAGACTGATTCTTTAGCATGAATGACCATATGCGTCTAAATATTTTAACATTTAATGTTTTTCTTTTTGAAAACAGCCTTATTTTTTTATGTTTCAATTGTTTTAAGAAAATACATTAATGAATATATAAAGAGGTAGATTAATTAAATCCTTCTAAAACTCAGCCTTCATTAAAAAGTCTTTCAAATCTTACAATAAGAAGTTAATTTAAAAAAGAATTCATCTGCAATATTGAATTATAAAAGCAAAAAAATCATTTCTTTTCATAGAAATACAAGATGCCAATCCCATTTTAAAAATCTTTATTTGAATAAAAAAAGTCTACACTATTGTACCTTAAATTTATTTAGTAGTAGTATTTTGTTTCTTTTTAATTATGATTTCATTTAGTGAATTTAAAAATAACAACTTTAACAGATTAAATTCTATATGAAAACTAACTACAGTTACGCTACTTTAAAAATAGTTAAGTAGCATGTACGAAAGATTAAACATGGAAAAATAATAGGTGAGTTCATTTTCGCCTCTCTCTGGTATGGGCTCGACGACATGGGACATTCATCTTATAAATAGAAAAGGAAAGTTTACATCCATACAAGCTAAGGTGCATTGCAGGAATCTTGCACTTTACTAGCAATTCTAATCAAATTCCAAGCATTCCTTACAATTAAGAATGGAGGTTGTTGTTCAATCTGTACCAGTTTCTGCAATTGCATCCCAATCTCATCATCCATTTGCTCGTCCCTGTGCCAATTTTCACCCAAGCGTTTTGGGGTGAATATTTTCTTGCATACGAAGCATACGTACGTTTTCACCAAATACATGACGGAGATAGACAACATAAATTATTTCACAAAAGACAATCGAAAATTAATTGGAAAGATGCAGGACCACTCTAGATAGATAACATGACAAAATAACTTTTCAGGACTAAATTTGATGGCAAAATAACATGACAAAATAACTTTAGGACAAAATAATAGGACCACTCTTTGAGTGAATTAACTTTTTATGCACTATTTGATGTGCAAGAGAAGTTTCTAGGACTCCTTGACTTGATACTAAATAGAAATGACAAAATAACCAAAAAAAATAAGAACTCCAAAATAATCTATACTTTTTGGAATTCGTGCAATTAAGTGTGAATATGAACATCATCCTAACTGGACTCATGCTAGAAAACATCAGATGCTGCATCCTAATCTCCATGACTTTCAATAAAATTTGGAGGTAAAATTGTTTCGTTTTGAACTAAATTCTACTTTATCATCTTTATATTTTACTGCTAATTTGGTTTATTACTGCTTTAGGAAATTAACTTGCAATACATTCCTCCTCCCTAATTGCACAATTTTCATATTTAGGCAAGCATGCTGAAAATTTTGCATGCAAGATTCACAAAAGGATGTTGTTTCATTTTAATTAATCAAACTCTGTCCATGTACTTGTGCACAAATATTCCTATGCTCACTAGACAAGGGCAATTTTCGATTTTATTCCACATATAATGAGCAACAAGAGATTTAATTAAGGAGAAACAATTCTATAGCTATTATTTACAGGTGATAATTGCTCCAAGATTCTCCAAATTTAATTTAATTGACACTAAAAATTTATGAAAGCTTAGGCATTTAGATTTATAAAGCTCCTTGTACAAATTAGAAGAATTTTGACAAGTTAATTAAAGAGGGTTTATTGTGATGTATTTGGTCTCTATCGTAAATAATAAACTTTGATTCTCATGATCAAAATGTGCACCACTAAGCTATGCTCTTTATATGTACATGAAATTCAAAATTAGTACTTAAGAAGAATGCACAAAGTATAATCAAAGTTTTAACAGCAGATAAAAATATGTAATACCATTGAATTTTTCTGGTGCTACATGCCATTTGATCAATGTGAAAAAAAAGAAAATGAATGTCAATAAAATGGAGATTTAGAATAAAATAAGATGAGAAAAAAATTATTGCATCTACAAATCCACAATTATATCTTGGCTAAATAAAACAATCAAAAAAGGATTTCGACAAAAAATGAAGGTGGAAAGCGTGTGGCTTTATATCGATTTAGTATGCATTTAGTATAAGAAAGGTAAAATTATTAGTATATAAGTGAGGGATAGAGTGTGGTTTATGTTTCTTTTATGTTATTAGTTGCACAATGTGAGATGAATCATAAGAACCAAACATATAACCATAGTGACACTAATAAGTTTTATGAGATTTTGGAAGCTCAAAATAAAATGAATTGTCTAAGGATATTTTCTTAAAAAAATGATGTCGATCAAATATCAAGTACAAAAATAGAAGACGTAAAAGTAATTGTATGCCATCGAAAAGTTAACCGAAAAGGATTAACTCTAGAAAATTTCTAGTATTATTCAAAGTTATAATTCAATTCCAAAAATTAAATATTTTGACAATTCAACTTGTACTTTATTGTTACAAGCTATTATCTGGTTTTAATTTATCTATACAAACGTATTCTATTAATTTTTTTTTTTTTTTGCTTTTTAAGAGGACACCGCAACCGAAACAAATCCCTTATATTTGATATTTTATATTGATATCTCCACATTCACCATCCTCTCAATGGAACTCCCTTTCATTAATAAACATGAAGGTTATAGTATTTAGTATCATTTTACCCAAATTCAAAAAGTACGTGCTTTATCCTAATTAAGTAGAATATCTGAAAATGTAACAGATCTTCAAATAATATATTTCGGTAATTAAAGTTCTTTCACTGTGTCTGTATCAAGAATACATAAATTGACATGCTGCAATTGATCAAAGTTCTCCGCTGAAATTAAACTCAACAGACGAAGCTCCATGTCCTCTTTCCTGCTGATCAAACTGCATGGATAAATGGATGGTATTCCTGTTAAACACACGTGTATCACCGAATCAAATTTAACATGTTTCTTTATTCTATTTAGTTATCAAATCTAAAGGCGTTTCTTAAGTCAATTTAAGACATCATAGCAAAACGACAACATAAAAATTTAGGATTTGTCGAATTGCGAATGAACTCCTAACTACACTATTTCTATAAGCCAGACCACATTTTGGATTGCCCACTAATCCCATTGATCTCCAGTACCTAGTGGCCAGAATGAATAGGATTGAGGTTATTTGTTATATTTTTTGTGTAACACTCATATTACTTCACTAATTATATCTGAAAAGACGTGTACATTTGTCAATCACTTATGCGGTGTAACATGAGTGTTACACCAAAAAATGTAATAAAGAATCTCAAGCCATGGCTAAAGGTTCTCTGTTACACTTTTTGGTATAATACTTATGTTACACTTCTTAAGTGATTGACAAGTGTATCTGTCTTTTCAGATATAGTTAGTAAAGTACACTTATTAATTACTTAGGTAGTATAACATAAGTACTAAAAAGTGTAACAAAAAATCTTGAGCCCATTACTGGGGTCCGATCGGAAGGTATAATTTTCACCTCTATCAGCATGGGCTCAACCGGGAAAATATTTAGGTGGACCGGGTCCACGGGTGGGGCCGTGAACCCTGTGATCCACCTTCCTCCACATGTGTCATCAGTGAGGGCATACTTTCAAGAGGCCAAATGGTTTCACAGTGGCTATGTCCCAAAAATTGAAGAGTACATGAAGGTTGCACTTGTCACAGGTGCATACATGATGCTAGCAACAACTTCATTGGTTGGAATGGGAGATTTAGTTACTACTCAGGCCTTTGAATGGGTAACAAATGAACCATTAATTGTCAGAGCTGCATCGGTAATTTGTAGATTAATGGACGACATGGTTGGACACGAGGTTTGAACCAAACTATTTTCTTTTTTCTTTCTTTTTCATTTTTTTTTAAAAATTACTACTATAGGATGGTTAATTTGACTTTCTTATGTATAAATCTAATGAAAACTACTACGATATTTTTTTACTCAATAATGAAGCGCAACTTAGTTGGTAGATGCTTCACCTTGTTCTATAGGTCCTTAGTTCGAGTCACCAAGGGGGTAGGGAGTAGGTGGAGTCTCATTGTTGATCATTTTTATAAAAGTAGAAAAAAGTTAAAAAAATACTTATTTATTTACGTGTGCAGTTTGAGCAGGAAAGAGGACATGTAGCCTCAGCTGTTGAGTGCTACATGCATGAATATGGGGTCTCAAAGCAAGAGGCATTTGAAGAGCTTCAGAAACGAGTAACAAATGCTTGGAAAGATATAAATGGGGAGTGCCTCAAATCAAATGCAGTGCCAATGGAGGTTATTCAACGAGTTGTAAACCTTGCTAAGGTGATAAATATGCTATACCAAGGTGATGACGGATATACACATTCTGCAACTAAGACCAAGAACCTCATTGCCTCTGTGCTTGTTGATCCTGTCCCAATATGAAGAATCCAAAAACGTTCCAAATCTTGGAAATTCGTGGGCTAGCTAGTTATTTTTATTGGGATAATCCACATCTTAATTGGTAAGAAGTAATTATGGTGGCAGCTCGTGGGTCAGCCGATTTATGTGGAAATGTTTTAGCTTGATGCTAAAAGACAGCATATTTATTACTAATATGTGATGCTTGTAAGTGAAGTTAAAAAGACGAAATTTTACTGTTTGGTTACAATAAAATGTTGTTATCTGAGATAAGGACTATTGAGATTAGTACGTAATTTAAAAATGTTATTTTCAAAATTGGTATCTTGTGATCGATGTGCACTAACTACTAAGTATCTTAAAGCATTTATTCTTAGTGTAGTTTTTAAAATAATCAATGCATGTAAAATCAAGACAATTTAGTAGATAAAGTGGTTCTTTTTT